>JAPYZS010000517.1:0-50451 GCA_030522925.1 Trissolcus japonicus
TTTTTTTTTTTTTTTTTTTTTTTTTTTTTTTTTTTTTTTTTTTTTTTTTTTTTTTTTTTTTTTTTTTTTTTCTTTTTTTTTTTTTTTTTTTTTTTTTTCTTTTTTTTTTTTTTTTTTTTTTTTTTTTTTTTTTTCTGGTGAATGAATTCAATTTTTATATTTGAAAGAAAATGGTAAGGTGCGCCGGGAAGATTCATTCACACTCATTACGACTAACAGTGTTTTCGATAATGACGTAGCAACTCGAGGAAGTGAGCAAGGAAACTCAAGACAATATAGCACACACGAAGTCTAACGATTTATTTATCTTGTGACATACAAGGAAGACCACGGTTTTAGTTGTTATATATGCAGCAAGTTGTTATGCAAAGAAATAGTTCCTTCCCGCGTATATATATGTAGTAAATTTATAATCTACCTTAGGTATACCACATTGGACTATGTACGACCGGGAACCAAGCGGGACAAACTTTGGCGATACTTTATTTTTGTATATCGCACAATCAAAAGTTCCATGCAAAGTGGATAAAATACAAATTATGAAGACAAGAAATACGCGACCCCTCGCAAGTTCAACAGAACATTACTGCGCGACCGGCTTTCTCCGATGAATCAACGCCTAATAAGCTGCTCAATGGTTGCAAATTTTCAAATCATAATTCAGTAAACAAAAGTTTCCGTTCTGTTTCTTTTATTTTTGATTTTTCGTCTTCTAATGTTTTTTCTTTTAATTTTTCGGTTTTGTTTTTTTTTCGGTGTAATGTAAACTTTAATGAATGTGACATAAAAATACCAGCGATGTGATCCCAAAAAGAATAAGTAATCGAATACCAAAGTGAGCGGAATAATTGAAGCAAAAAATTCAATGAGAGTAGAAGGAGAAAAAAAATGCAGAAGCAAAGTTGGATGAATAATGGAAGAAGTAACAACAAGTCCGTGCGCATCATTGTGTGGGAAGAATATCCTTCTGTATGAATCTTAGCCCGGGGTCACACGAGCATCTATGAGCGTCCTTGGATAGAGCTACGAAAGAAGAAGAAGCAGTAAACTCTTTCGGCAATCGAGTGCATGAACCTGAGTTTGAGCATACTTATGCAGGAACGTAGCGAAAGAAAGAAGCAAGAAAGCGTGCGCAATATTTTACGTTTTTGATGGGGACGATATTAAAAAAGATCACAATGTATTTCAACCGATAGTATATTCCCGGAACAATTAGAATTTATAATGTCTCGCGATGTACTTTTGTGTATACCTGCTCTCAAATGAAAAAAAAAAAATGTTTGTTTTTATTTTTCCTTTTATTTGTGCAAAAACGTTATTCAACTTCATTGAGAATACAACGGAATTTATTTAAAATTAGAACTGTGTTTGTCGTACCGCTGAAACGACGCCGAGTTATCAGATCCCTTTCTTATCTCGAAATGGGTGTCACCAACCTTTCAACAACATCACTCATTGTGCTTAAAATGTACCTTCTCAGATTACATTTAAGTACTGATGAATGTTTGATTCGCATGGAAATTCACACCTAGATATAAGTGTGTAACCCAAAATAAAACTAATATTATAATGGAGTTTGAAAACCAGCCTGATGAAAAAAAAAAAATAATGAAAAAATGAAAGCTTCAAGTACGTCAAAGTGTGCCGAGTGGTAAAGTGAAGTATTTTAACCCCTTGAAAATGTTCAGCGTTGTGACTCCGTTTTAAAAATGCACTAGAATAATTGTAGTGCAAACTGAAGTGACGCGGCCGAATAACAACGTGAATTATGTAGTCGACAAAGATAGCAATTATGTAATAATTTCTATGTTTAATCCAGAAAATTTTCGTCACTATTATGCAATTTGGAGTACCCAAAACTAATTCGGACGCTTTAAATGAGACGTCGTTTCTAAAGAACAACTTGTGATTGTTGTTTTGATTGATATGTCAATTTTAATGAGGGAAAATTTGATGCCCGTGCTCATTTACAACTCCGAAGAAAACTGAGACGGAAACATAATGGATCCCACGTTTTATTTTTGATATGTTAATATAATAACTCAGCCCGTTAGAAAATTTAGAAAATTACAAAATACGATTTAAATATTTATAAATTTGATATGTTATTACTATAAATACATGCTTCCCTGACAATGAACAATATTTGGTACCTTTCGAACATAATGGATTCGTGGTTAGAGAATTTACAACGTGTTAATACATACTGGTAAACAACCAAATCATTTGCATATCAACTTGAAGTGTTATATTGCTTAATGTCAAAGGGGGTGGTTTTGGATCTATTATTGAGAATTAGATATAGCGAACGACAGGCACACATTATATTTACAATCTGAATGAGATAATATACATAATAGCTATTAATTCTGCTGATAACGTTGACAACTATTAGCATCACAAGCACCCAGAGATAAACGATCCGTGTCGAAATTGTCTTCGAGAGGAAACAAAACACCACACTTTTATGACTTTTTTAATTCGCTACAAGTAAAAACTTGCTGAATGAAGTAAGAACCATGTCCAGAAAGTATATCTTGTCTTTATCACCCGCAAAAGAACAATTAAATAGGGATCTAAAAAAGGCGTGGATAGGTCTCTTAATTAAAAAGTGAATGTGAATTGTGTACTTGAAGCTCGTGCAAAGCTCGGTAAAACAAATTCAAAATACGGTTTCACCAACTTGGTATCATTAGTATCAAATTAACTAACAATCTGATCGTCATCGTTTAACAAGGTTCATATCTCCTTAGTTCTAAAAGATTTAACGAGGCAAGGAATCTCTCGCTTTGCATTTGACTCGAGAGTGGCCCGAGAAAGAAGGAACGAAACGAAGAATAAAAAAAGATAAGTCGTGCTCGAGACAAGAAGATGCGCCTTTCTCGATTATTTTCAGACTACGCGGCTGTGAATGTAGGTATACGTGCCATATGTACGGCCGGTCGTGTGCTGGTGGTGGGTCTCCCTCTCTCGCCGAGAGACGACGTTTATGTAGACAAGGAGACTGGCATTATAATGCGAACGATACGCCGAGCCTTCCAACAACGAAGGCCATTTAAAGGAGCCGCCTTTACAAATAGTCGCCTCTTTCCCGCGGGCCCTCTCGTTATTGCCATAGACAAAATTCAATTACTCTGGCGCGTTGTCGATTACGCCGTGCGACGTGACCGTGAAAACGAGCCGGCCCAGCCAGATGACGCGCGCGATTCGTTCATTCAACTCTCAATTCATTTCGCTATCGCCCCATCCGGAAACCTTCTGATGTCCAGCGAACAAAATTTGCCGTCATCGATAACGTTCGGAACAATCGGACAAATTGACGTACAACCTGTGATTAAAGAAAGAAAGCATACTTTTGTAAATAATTTGCTCGAATTTTTAATATTTTCAAAACCGACAGGAATGCAACGGTGACAGAAAAAGTTGGGTTGCGATCTAGCTGGTCCCCTCGCACTGTACGGTCGAGTTCAAGTTTTTTTTTCTATAGTTTGAATCTCGCTTTGTCGGGAGGGCCACTCTGTTCAGGGGGGTCTTTCATATGCAAGAACTTTGAATTGGATCACCGCTGGGTTGTATTTTTAAGGAATTTGTTGTATTTCACTTCGGTGACACACGTGGCGGAATTAAAAGAGCATAAATTTTTGTGGGTGGGCTCGACTTTCTCGCTTCGTTATTCGGGAAAATGGGAAAATTTTTGAGTCAAAGTGGGATTATTCACCGCGCGGACAAAACGGTGTCAGCCTGACGGATTTACGGGCTCGATAAACACGCGTAATGTCGCGCGCATTATACGAGAGAATAAAGCGGGCCGCTCTCCATTTTTGTAAGTGAATTGTGGGAAATGTTTTAATGAATTTTTTTTTGCGACTTGTGCGCGGTGCCAAGAGCGAGTTGCCTTTTCCGTTAAAAGCCGAACCGGTGAAAAATAACACTTTCATTGCCTGCACCAGTCGACATGATAATACACTGTTTGATCACCAGTTTTATGTTTTTACATATTTTTGCATGCTCTGATTTTTGGTTGAACTAAATAAGTTGTTTTGTGAATGAAAAATGACTGACTAAAAAATTCCAGATGAAGACAATAATGCTTTTTACGATGCTATTCAAAAATCATCGCTCTTATCGTAAGGTTCATTTCAGCGCGTTACAATGAGGCAACTGTGCTATTAATTTACATATGTGTCAACCGTATAGGAGTACACATCAAGCGTGTATATCGCGCCTCGTTCTTTATTGTCTTCTATCACCGAGATATCGACAGTGCAGATGCACATTCTCTTGTCTGAAACACAACGCCGCTCGTAGAGCGCAAGCTGAATTCAATTTAACGCATGCCAGAATTTTGTGGCTGCTGCAGAGACTAAGTCACGAGTCCAGTGCAGAGTGTAATTTGCAGTAAAAGTGCTCTACGAATTTACTGACAGGGTGCACTTATTGTACGAAATAATATTAGCATTGGGAGAAGAAAGATGGAGAGAGAGACAGAGAGAGAGAGTGAGTTTAAGGTCGAAATGGTCGAATTATTGTTACCGTCGATTCAGCGGCAAGTTTGAAAATGCAGTGGATAAACGACCCCAGGCGATTTAATTTCGTTTGCAGAGCGATCATTAATGATTACGTAATAAAGCGCCCGGAGATCCCGTCGAGAATCATCACCGTTTCGTGAGCGCCCAAAGTTGGCCGAATTCGGTCGCTTATTTTCCTCGCAATAATAGTTCGCATTCGTTAACTCAATTACAGCCGAAGATATAACGGCACGCAATTGACGGAGCGTGCACGCTTAATTTACAACTTCCTCCTGCCCGACCTCGGAAACTACGTCCTGAAACTGCGATAACGGCCCGAGCCCGAGTTCCATCAGGAGTTATAAATCTCGTATTATTTTCAGTTTGAGGAAAAACGCATCGGCGATGAACTCCAAACGAGGACTCGACTGATCTCAAAACGTCCAGTTCAGATCTACGGTGGTGAAAACAAAAGGGTAAAAAAATGTCGGGTCAAGGTCAGCGGGATGGAAGAGTTCAACAACGCGTTGTACAACAAATCTTACTCTTTTGTCCGCGAGATTTCATCTCCCCCGACGTAACCCAGAAAGCATTTCAACAAAATATGAGAGGCTCCGCTCACTCGTTCCCAACGAGCAACTATGCAAATCGCGTTATAGTTAAATTCCTAGCTTTGGTTATTACGAAGTTTATGTTACAGTGTCACAGATGAGTGAGTAATATTGAGCACGACATAGCCATCGCCCGTAACCGGCGCTACCGTAAGGAGTGCCAAACACGAAACAAATGAATAACAGTAATTCACGAAAAAAAATATCGGCATAGCTCTGAAACAATAACCATTAAGATAGTACAGATTACAGTTTTGTTCTGTGATAAAAAAATGAAACCTTTGAAATTCAATAAAGAAGAACTTTCACTGTAAAGACTTGTTTGTTTATTCTAGTTCGGTAAGACTCAGGTAAAACTTGTAATAAACCTTATCAGTGTAAGGACAAGATTTTTTTTCACGAAAATTGGATTTGTGTTCCAAACCGGTAAACTGGAGTAAATATTAACTTTCCCTTTTCAGGAGTCGGAAGTACAAAATATTGTACCAGGTACATATTTTTGAATATTTTCATTAAATTGATAACAATCCTTAACTTTACTGTGAATAAATTACAGTTGACTTACTTTCGTTTGTTCAATTTAGAAAAACTGTTGGAACTGTTAAAACAATTTTTCATTTATTTGGTTAATATTAAATGCACTTCTTTTTCTCAAAATTAAAATTGAAGAATTCAAAGTATCAAAGTATCAAAATATATGATTCTTAATAACTGATTATTTCAGATCACGTTAAAAACAAGCGACAGACAGAAACATCAACTATGCATCAGCGTCATAATTATAGTTATCTTTTTCAACATCTGACAAGTTAACAATTTCACATTCAGAATTCGGACGCCGCGTTAAATGTTATATCCTATGATGGACGTTATACATTATGGCAAATCTAATGCTAAATTTATACTTGCGATGTCATGTCAGGTATTGCGTGTAAACGTTGTTACGAGCTGTCAATATCTTTCATTAAATCATGTTTAGACCAATAACCTCAGGTGGATCAAAAATTCGACGACCTTTCGATCTGTCTTCTGTTTCTCGTTTTTCGTCGGTTATACACTTTTTAAATGTCCAAGCGGAATGTTCCTTCAAATTTCAACTTGTTTGGAGCAAAAATTCCAAGGATAAATGAGTCTCGCAAAATGCGGTTTGTAGTTGGACATATTTTTGTATAAAAAATGTATACGTGTTTCACATTGATACATTTTTATCGATCCTCGCGTGCTATGAAGAAATGCGGAGCCGCGTCAGTCCGGATCACATTGCATGTATTTATAATGAGAACGTTTACGGACACAACTAAGTCATTCACCTTCGCGAGCTCGCCCTATAAGGCCCCTATAAGGCGCGGCATTACAAGCCCTACAAACGCCCGATAATAAATTTTTACTAGGGTTGCTTAGCGATGTGGTTTTCTTTTGTAGTTGATTGATTGATCGAATATGGGAATCAGTTTGCTTAAAAGAGAGTACTCTAACTATTACGAGGGCTTTTACTGTTTCATCGCGCTAATCAAGTGTCTATCAATATAATGTGCAGAACTCGGGGATGCATTTAAACTGTTCGATGAAAATGTGAATTTAAAAAAGAAAATCACATCCCACAAAAATAACCCGTCACTTAAAATCGATTTCCATTTTTCGTTTCGTTTCAATTTAAAAATAAATTGTACTATCATACGAGGTTTTGAATTTATTTTTGTTTTATTTCGCGATTCAAAAGCTAACGATCACAAGGGTTTGCAGTGTTTTTTGTATCGCACAGATTCAGAAGGCAGCAGTTTTGAATGTATTATCATCCCGCGTGAAGAGCTGTTTACTGTGGAGAAGGATGTTTTATTTAGGAAATATTGCGGGAAATTGTGCCACGCTGAAAAATATATGATACATTGCGAGATGTAACACGTTGTTGGAAATTCTTTTGTTCAACATTATTCGACGGATTCTCCTAAAAAAAATTATCATATTGTATATTGATGGTACGTTGTGGCGATGTTAGCAATGAGATTTAGCTCGGGGTGGAGGTTCTTAGTGAAAATAAACGCGCAACAGCGAGAGAGCTTTTTGGGGGAGTAATTTTTCGCATCTGAACATGAACTAATAGGATAAATGAGATGAAATATGTCGAACGTATAATATCCCGGGGAAAAGTGCGCTGCCGAGTTAATATACTCGCGTCCCTCTTATGAGTGGAAAGTAGAATTTAAATTCAGCAGGGGATGCTGTATTTCGTTTTCAGCAACAGCTGACTACAGCAGGGAAAAAATTTGATTTTACATAATTTATTGCACTTAAAAAACCCACTTTCATAGGTTTCTCATTCGAAATATTTGTTCGTTTTTCATTTCAAAAAAGTATAATTTTTTCGAATGTTAACTTTGATTTGAATAAACATGTAAATTATCATGTGATTACAATTCGAAGAACGGAGAACAATCTCAAAACCATTGTTTCAAATTAAACAAAATGAATTCGAGTCGTGGATTGGCCGATGCAAATTCTCGCATCGAGCGTCACGTGTGGTCAAGCAGAAACGCTTAAAGCTCGAGGGCACGAAAAATTACCACGGCGGATTGAGCCGGGAGGCCGCTCTTAGAATAAGTAACACACACGTACAGGTTTTACCAAGTGAATCTTTGATTTGGTCTAGCATTAACTGCGCGAGTGTTGGTGAGTTGTTGGTTTACAAGATCGTTAGGATGTCGGGATTTCCATAATGAAGTTGTTTGAAAAAATGGTCTGAAAATTTTCTTAACCACTTTATTTGTTTTCTCGACATTGCAACCAGCAACTCGGCTATTTACATTTCTGACTGATTCCAGACATGAACATTTTTTGCGTCCATTTCAAAACTTGATTGCAAAATATTAATTGACAACCTGAGGAATTCATGAGATGCAATTCATTTACGAATTATACAAATTCAATTCAAATCCAGCAGCTGGGAAAATGCCCCAAAAAATCGTCTTTACACCAAAATCGTTTCAATATAATTGATTTCTATTGGAGAAGATCGAGGGAAAAAAAATTGTTGCTCTCTCTCGAGAGCGTTATCCCCAAAATCTGTGTTCGCGTTCGAGATTCGAAACGCGATTAGCCGCGTTGTTGTGTGCGCAACCGGGAAGAAAAAACGTCATCGCATCAATCGTGCCGGGGCCAATACATTAATGCGCGGTAATATATAAAACCGCAGTGTGTGCGAGTGTCACATTGATGTGCACCCCCTCCGTGCAAGCTGTCACAGTAAGCAGCAGCCGCGGTTTTGTATCGAACGGAATACAAAAGTCTTGTTGGGTAAAGTCAGCCCGAGGCGAGGTGCGACACAAAAGGCGATCAGCGCAATATTTTGACAATATACGCCCATTGGCGGAGGCGACCGCATCAGTCGGGAATTGATTCTTGAGGCGACCCGAGAGAGACAGAAAAACTTGGAAAAAAGCTGCAGGGAGGGGTAGGAAAGAAGTAGGGGCAATCAAATGTTTAAGAAAGAGAGACTTTTGTGTGCGCACGCACATACGCAACTGGGGGAAGAACACACACCGAGCCACCCGAAAGAGACGCCACAGGCCGGGTTAGGCGCATTGTCCAAAATCGACATCTACGGCAAATGTCTCCTCCGGAACGGTCGCCCCGGTATACTGCCTAGCCCGGCCACAATGGCTTGTTGCCATTGTTTACGTAATGCTATTATTCCGCATCGTGCCGTGCTCGACGAACACTTCCAGTGATCCTCATCCGGAGTCAATGAAGAAGAAGGAAGTCGAGAGACACGAGACGGCACTGCCCGTCCCGTCGTATATTTTGCACCAAATTCATTCTAGCGTGCGCAAATAAGTTGCCCTGGATCGACCCTATTAGCTGAAATTTATTTTTCTTATGTACACTAAACAGTCACAAATCCTTCCGATCGTGTCGCAGGCAAAACGCAGGCAGTTTTGGTTGTCAAGAATTTTGACCTGAAAAAAAATAGAAAGCGAAATTAAATAGCTTCTATCAAATGTTTGACATCCAGCTTGACACTGCACCTGATTTTACAAAACAAAAGACAGAGGTGGATGTGAGTTTTATCGATACGATTGGTTTTTGAAACATTAATGCTTTATTTATTCTGATTTCGTTAATAATGAACGGGTCGGGTATTGGTTTAATTGAATTGAAGATGAACTAAATAAAGTATGTATAGGAAAGTTTCGGACACAAGTTTTGTACTGACAAACACAGGGGCAGACAAATTTGGCCGACTCGCAATGACAATTATTCACGTTGTGTTGAATTAATCAAGTGGAAAAAGTTACACAAAGTTGAAATAAAAGTCGGAGAGTGTTCTTACGATTTATGACAATACAAAAATACATATTCAATGGACATGTCAAGTGAGGTGTCCAAGCTTTCTTGCTCTGGAAATGTCTTTTGTTTTTTGAAAAATGTATTTTAGTCGATCTTCAATTGTTGATTTATCAATATGATAATGTCAAAATTTTGCAGCAATGTAGAGCAAAGTTTTTCGCTTTAACTCTATTACAAATAACGAAACGGATATAAATGTCTTAAATTTGATATCGATTCAGTTTTATCAGATAAATTAACCAAAATGTCTTGAAACAACTTGAAATCATCTAAAAAAAAATGTAGCTATTTAAAATACCTGTCTATTGATCAAATTTTATTTATGATCGAATCCCAATTAAAAACAGTTCTAACTAAAGTATGTTAACTAAAGTATAGGTTTGGTTTTCAGATTTGGATAACAGCAAGTCTAATGAATTTCGTAAGAAGAACCATCTCTAATGAATATCGAGTAACTTCGCTTCAATAAAGTATAACATAATCACAACTTCGGGAAATTATTAACTTAGAGAGAAACTTCTTTTACAACCTCTCACCAACATACTAATTTATGCTCTAGCTCATGCATTTTTTAAGCACGCAAGTATAACTTTACTGCAACACAGGAATACACAGTAAAGCGTACCTATAGGTTCCAACATTTGTCTATATCCTTTCAAATGTAACGCGTCTGTTCGTGGATACAAAATTCACGCGGAAGATATAGTGCGAAAAAAAAAAGTACGAAACCACGTCGAGCTTTGTGCAAAGCCCCAGGTCTTAAAAATCGAGAACCATCAGAACATCAAATTTTCATGAAATATCACTGGTGCCCGTGTGAATGGATCGATATGAGGAATCAAAACAAACCCATGTGGGAAACACATGAAACCCAAACTGTGAGAAAATGTCGTAAAATTGTCATCTCAACACAAACATGTTTTTAACACCCTCGATGATTATTGTTTCAGGTGTTTAAACTACGATTTGCAATATTTTAATATTAAATCATTGAAAAATAAACTTTAACAATTTGTTGTTTCCAAAAATATGTGTATCATATTTTTTATTTTCTATCCATCCCTTTTGAAATTCATCGTGTTACTTTTTTTTTTTTAACATTTTGATTTTCTTTACTTGAACCTTTTTTAGGAGCGACTTATCCGAACAATAAACAAGCAACTCATAAGTACATTATGCTCTTCATACAAGTGCGTTCAACTGAATCTCAACAAAAGAGATATTTGCTTTCGTACCGGCTGATCATGTAAAAACTCAACTTTTTCCGAGGCATCACCAGATTGTCCGCCACATGCTGTAACAAAGTTACATCTCCGGAACATTTTGTTTATCAATTCGAACCAAAAAATTGTTTCGTCGACCTCCCCGGTGTTCCAGATTTTTGGAATCTAATATTCGTAAAAAGTATTAGCGCGGATAAGCAATATCGAATTAAATGCAAGTTCCGTTTAATTTACTTAAGTGCACTCTTACTTATGTCAGATAGCAGAGGTCGTTTGAAACGGTGAAAAAAAAATCAATACGAAGGACGGACTGAAGTAATGGGCATGGGAAAAGTTGGGCTTGCACAAACTATGATTGAGAAACTCTGCGGTCGCGGGCACAGGTACGCCGAGCGGAGAGGAAAACATAAATGCGGTTC
This sequence comes from Trissolcus japonicus, assembly GCA_030522925.1. Classification (NCBI taxonomy): domain Eukaryota; kingdom Metazoa; phylum Arthropoda; class Insecta; order Hymenoptera; family Scelionidae; genus Trissolcus; species Trissolcus japonicus. Next base: position 11,106 of record JAPYZS010000517.1, read on the forward strand.
CACAAAATGCTATAGTTGGCGAACTAAGAGAGTTACGGGCCGTGCGGGACGATTGTCAAGTCATTGTTAACGATTTCTTCTCCGTTAGAGAGCGAGGCATCTGGAATATCTGCTCATGGTCTGTCTCCAGGCGCATATTCCCCGTCCGAGCATCGTGTCTTATCCGACAGAAAGAAGCATCGAGGGAAAAAAGGGGGCGAGAACGAGAGGGAGGACAAAACATCTCGTTTCACCAGCAAAGTTGATTCAACTTGTGTTTGCCAGGGCACGCTTAAGATGAATCTTCAGAATGGCTTTTCACGTGTGTATGAGGAGATTTTTTGATGTCGCGCCCGCACCACAAAACTCTCTCCCCCACCAGCAAACTTTTCGCCAGGCAAAACAGTTGTGCAAACATCTAAACATCTTACGAATTTTTTTGCCACCCAAAATCCAGACCGAATTATTTACTGCCATCTCGCTTTTGCCATTGATTTACGACGTCCCGCGGGCATAAACCGTATCAAACATTCGAGTCATCCCAAGTTTTCAATTGTTCCAGATCATCTCGAAAAAAGTAGAATTCAATAAAAAAAAAAAAAAAAAAACAGATACGTATACCACGTTGAAAAGAATTTTGTTTTCCCTTCTTCCTTTTTTCAATTGCAAAGATGAATTGTAAATCGGGGAATGAAATTTTGTGGATGAGCTTATATATTTTTATTGATACAAATGAAGTTATTTGTTCAATTAAAATGCGGCCGATCGGCCGAGCGAGTACGCGAAGAATGCACTTTTTGCGTGCCTCCTCGGCTGCTAATGTCTCTGCATCCGCGGAATGTGTAAAAGAAACTAGAATCAAATGTACGTGAGCGCGCACTCGGCCGAGTGTATATATTCCAGCGCAAGAAACGATACAGGGCTGGAGCGAGAGATTCGTTAAGCAAGTCATCCTCGCGGCTCTGAAATTAGATAGATTTTTCGGACAGCTGTTGGTATATGGTGTTTATCGTATTAACTTTTTGTCCGGCGTCTTTTGATTTGTCATTACGTTTTTCTTTGTTCCCTCTTCTGAATTTATTCGCCCGGTAATATTCCCCGGAACGGGCGTGCAAAAAACAAAATCTTTCTGGATTATCATGTACCTCTCATCCCTTTCGTAATTAAACGTTTCATAAACATGCATATTAATTTGGTACGTCTGACAAAAACTATAAAAACCAGAACTCCAATTATAATTCTTTTACCCATCTATTGGTTTTAGAATGTTGATTTCGAGAGTGGTTATAAATTTCAAACTTCAATGGGTTGCATCTGACAACTTTACAAACCAGTTTCTAAATATCTGCCGGTCTCTCACTTTGCATGGAAATCAATCTCAGAACGAAACGTACGTATACCCTATTACAGTTGTTCTTTTATAAAAAATGCCTCGAACAATGCGCGAACCAAAAAAAAAAAAAAATGATAATAATACGGAATTCGGTGATAACAGTATTTGTGATGCAATTTATATTGGAATCGCATCTCGGCACACGGTGTGTTAGAGTAAAGTAGGTTCCACCTTTCAGTATCGTTTTTCGCCGATGGATTATACACATTATGCTTGAAGTATAGAAAACGGCTCTCCAAGCGATAAGAGTGATTTTCAATTTATCGAGCGGGCATTATTTAATTAAATGCTGGCAAAAGTTGGCGTCCTAAGCCCCGCGAAGCTCCGAGAGCGTGACGCAAAAGTGAAGAGCCGCACTCGGAGAGAGAGACTGGTGTAATTTGAATGCGCGAGATCTCGCCGGCGAATCTGCCGATTTCCGTCGACGACATGAAAAACCGTATTTAATTCAATAGGTGGTGTTGCATAGGCGAGTGGACTCGGGGACCCCCACCGCGAGAGTCGCGCGACCGATAAGGTATTATTTGCGAAGCTGAGATGTGCTGAGACGAGCGTGCTAATCAAAAATATTGATGGTACGATAGGGGGGGAGAGAGAGAGAGAGAGAGAGACAGGAACGGGCCGAGCGATGAGATCGGCCGGAATTCCCACAGGTATGAAATTTGTATACAAATAAATACGTTGTGTGCAAAGTCACGCAAAGATAATCACATGAATTATATATGTGCACGTGGACAAGTGGTTGTGGACACACACAGGGGTCATAACGCACATGAGAGGAGCACGTGGGTGTGTCCGCCTGTCTCTCTCTCTCTTTTATGGTTCTGAAAGCCGCAAGTCTTATCTCAAAGGGTGCGATTGGGATTGAGCGCGCGATCAAGTCGAAAAGCCAAAAGGGCCGGATGACATTGCCACCGGCGGGTTGAAGCTCTAAGCGTGACTCAGCGAGACTTATGTATTAACCCCCGCCGAATTTTGTTACACACGCCCCCGGGATGCGCTCCCCCTCAGTTATCTGTCACATGCATCATGCATGTTAGCATCTGAGATTACAAAGTGCACATAAATATCTGAGCGACGTCGATTCTCGGCGCGCGCGCTAAAAGTGCGATGCTCTCTCTGTCGCGGAAGCTGCGCGACTATCTGGCGAACGGTATCACCCCGGATCGAATTTGCAAATACAATCACCGGGGAACTGTGCTCGGCAAATACCCGAATGATTATGCGCGCCGAAGAAAACGGACTCCCGCAAGATAGCATCACGTCGCGCATAACTTACGTCATGAAATTTAGAAACAAAAATGTTTTAAACGTCGTCGCAGATAGCCTCCGTGCACGCCCCATTATCAGCGTTTCAAGTGAGCGGTTTTACATTTGAAAAAAAAGGAAACCTCTAAGTATGAATTTAGACCTTGTGGGAAACTTTCTTTAGAGAAAATCAATAATTAGTGGAAAAATAAATTTCATTTTTAAACTTAGACTGGTGTATCTGAATAAGCATTGTTGATTTTTGCACTAATTTATGATCATTTTTACTAGAGTACTTTCGCGAAGCAGGCACCGTTGATGGTTGAAAAAGTATCTCCGGTTTTAACGGGGCGAATAAAATTATATTATCGCGTACAGCCCAAGGGGGATGCTCTGGGTAATGTAATTTGTCCTCCGACCGTCTGTTTGCAGATACCGGTTCATAATTGTCCGTAATTATTGAAATAAGACCTTCCACATCGGCTTGTTAAAAAGGAAGTATTGTGCAGGGGCCCTCCTTTGATGCCATTGTCAAATTACTTGATAAGATCGTCGTTGTGTGATTACATCAAAATTGTAACGTCCGTTTGATAGTAATTTACAAGTTTCTTGTCCTCTTGTTTCAAAGCACAAAGAACGTGCTTTAACAAGTTGCCCGGACAAAAATTTGTCTAATGTAGATTATGTTACCCTTGCAATCGCCAAATCTTAATTACGGGCCTAATTTGATATCGCGTATACAATTATAGATGACCATTTCTGCAACTAAATCTTAGCTTGAGTATCCAAGTTTTGGATAAATGCGAGTTGTGGCAATATTATTAGGCAGGTATTGTATTATTACACCTTATGGGCCTTAACAGATCAAGTTTACAATCCACCACTTAATATTCATATCTGTCTCAAACGTAATATGAAGTCTTTACTTTTATTGGCTAGACTTTGCACCGAACGAGCATTCGATATCGTTCGCAGAGCGGTATCAAAAATACGCATTGTTTATTTGCATATTCATAATTTTAATGCAAATAAAGCGCATGTTTTACCGCGTCTCAACATACGAAACTAGTTTTGAAATAATTTGTCACAACTACATTGTTAAAACGTGCCCCGAGGCGAGGTGTCTTGAATTTATCATACAAAATATATGTGTTGATTTAAGTTCCGCCAACGTTTTCTCTTGGATCTCAACCTTTTATCCATTGCGAATATGCAGCGCGCACGTTATAACAATGATTATCACTGATGCAGTAAACTGCCGGACAATAAATATTCCATTGATAAAACATCTTCATTTTAGAAAATGATTTACTGATCCGTGAGAGACATGTCAGTAAATATTAAATAACGGCATAATGCCTTAATAAAATTGCGAACGAATTCATCATCATACACCGCGATTCATAAACGCGGCAGTGTTTTAATTGACGTGGATTGATTTTATTGACTTTTGTTAGAACGATGCGTGCGTATAAATCAATTAATTTAAAATGCTCACTTTGTGATTCTGGAGCACCAATTGAGGCGCAACATTTTTTACCCATCAATATCGTACAATCTTTTCCAATCACATCTGAATCAACGTTAATATTCTTTTTTTGCTTTTACATTTTTTATGCCGCTAAACAATGTTAGTCCCGGCATTTAACGTACAATGCGTCTAACCGGGAGTATATATACGGCCTCTCAAAAATTAATTACTTTCATTGACGCGTAATCGACAGTATACGTTTGAACTTGTAGAGCATTCGCTGTAATTAATTTTTGCGCCGTTTAATTTGCGATTGTTCGAACGGAAAAAGTTACATGTGAAATTGAAGTGCGTCAAAAATAATACATGCGGCGAGTACAGAGTGCAATTTGTTGATGCAGGTTGCATTTGCTGGCGAACTGATGAACTTCGTACGATGGTCATACACAGTTGGCTATTACATAAAATCAATGTTATTCACTCCGCAAAATCAAGTCATGATTTTCAAATAAGTGAAAACGTTGGTGACAGTGGTTTTTATTACTTCTTACAAAAATGACGACAGTTTTTGCTTTCTGCGAACACCAAAATGTTATAACCGTAAAGGCTGTTTTCGTCGTCGTTACAGTTCATCGACCACCCTAATTTTGTCGTCAACAAGAATTTGAATCATGACTCACGCGTTTACACTGTACACCCGCTAGGAATGACAAATGTATATTTTGAGGCTGGGGTCGAAAAATTTTATCGCCGAATTGCATCGCATTAATATTTATTGCCTACAATCGGACGATAAGCAGTCCTTGAATTACAAAATTTTTATTGCCAATCATCAGAAAGTAGTTTTTATAAAATGTAAATCTGCACGTGTTTGTTGAATGTGAATGACAAAATTTTATTACAAAACGTCGTCGAGTGTCATATGTATTTGTTTCCTAGTTGATATACAGTTCAATGGATTTGACACAATTTGCCATTGATCATTTGAATGGAAACTGTTCGCTCATGAGCGTTTCATTAGATGAATGAAAATTCATTTAGTTGATCTGTTAACACAATGGTCAATTGACTTGATGTTTTTTTTCCTATCGCGATCGTACGGACACTTATTAAATCACGCTGTCGGTGCACTTTGTGTATTATCATGATCGCATGAAAATGTTCTATGCAAATTTGTTTATTTTACACGCGGTCTAATAACTAAATTTCGGTTAGGGTGTAAATTGGAATTCCAGTTTCGTTCTGCAGGTCTTAGTTTAATTAAATTTTTCTGATGGTATTGAACGTTGGGGTGTGGAAACAGTTTCTTATGCTTATTTGTCACCCCTCTTTTATAGAAATTAAATGTATTGTAAGCGAACATCAGTAAAAAATTATTTCTACGAAAAATGAGTTTGTTATAAATTGTTACTTCTTACGCCAGTTTAATTAGAATAATTCAATTGTAATATCAATAGATTTTTATTCACTCATAAAATAATATGAAAATTTCTGTACAAACGAAGTACTTAACTACTTAAGACTATATAAATCTATGAAAAGTGAACACAACTCCTGCTTTTTATACAATTATAACTGAACTGTTGACAGAATGATCTGTCTTTATTGTTTATCTTAAGAGACTATATTTTTCTTACAGAAATTTTGATTGATATAAATTATTATTTTATTTGTTTTGTGATTCATTAATTTTATCTTTAATAAAATTTATATCTTTAAATTCGTCTGACCTTGTAACTGATGTTTCTCGATATGAAATAATTTCATTAATGACTCTCAACTCAATTATCAAATCATACAAAACATTTTGCAATTCATAAATGTCAGACACACTCAAAGCGCTAATAATATTCAAACAATACTTTGTTTAATTTTTCTTTATAAGTCGGAATCCTAAGATTACAAGCCTAAATCTATAGCAAAATCGATCAAAAATTATTTTATCTGAAGTATAAAAATTACCTCTAAAATATATACATGAGCAATGTTCAAGTCAAAATTGTGCAAAACAGCTTCAACGTTATTATATCTCAACTATCTATAAAATTTCAATTGTATAGGCAAGTTTATATAAAAACTGGTATATAATATTTATTTTAGTAAATTATACAATATAAAAATACGCACAAAATAATTCTATCGCAGGTAAAGATTGTCAAGTATTTGCTGTGTATCAATTATACTGTGTGCTATCTATTAAAATGTATATCACAATCGTAAAATCATTATGATAAATAACAATCGGCATGGCGTTTCAACATCAACTAAACTCGATCATTGAATAACAACTGTGGCAAACTATATTTCATAAATAAATTATATTCATAAATATCAATAACTTGAATGACAAAAGCTTCAATTCAGAAGACCTTTTTTTAGAATAGAAGTACAATATCATGATTTAAAGTCACTTGATGGAAGTCAAAAAGGTTTTTTTTCACTGACATTGAAAGGATTTCAATGTCGTGTGTACTCAGACAAGATTCTTGGACTTTTTTACTCGAGGATTAAACTGTAAAATGTAGACGTGCGACAATTCAACTCGACATTCAAACAATTCAACTTTCATAAATGAAGCGACGTCATTTCGGATAGCGTGATCCTTAACAAAGACTCGGTTAGATGTAAGTAGCGGGGTCGTCCTCAGTGCACAGTCAAACACTTTGTAATAATTAATGTTCGGGGATGTTTCAGTGAGCGCGGTTTGGCTGCTTTTTGTTCACTGGACAGACAGCTTAACAAGTATTTTGAGCTCTTCGAGGTTGAGTATGAGATTTTTTTTTTAGACTCTTGCATAAACCAATGTAATCTTTTCTCAACTAGTGAGATCGTCGGTGGAACCAACGTTAACATTCACTTACATTAATCATTCATCTTATTTCAACTTTCCTTCACAAGATAAGAAGTACAATTAAAATTAACTCAACTTAGCCAAAATTATTATATAAAATTAAAATTCGTCAAAAACTTTATAAAACGTTCAATCCCAGTTTAGTATCATCACTTTGTTCGTCGTAACAAAAACCAAATCTTGCATCAAATTAATCGTAGTTAAAATGCTGCACGATTGCTTTTTAACTTCATTTTGCTAATTGCACCAAGAAAAATAAGTTTGTTTCTGTAACATGAAATTGTATGTTACATGATTTCTGCTATTAAACACGAAATTAAAAAGCATGAATAATTTTGTCACAACATAAAAATATGTTGGCACAATATTAGCAGAAAATTCTTGTTTCATTAAGAGGAATTATGCTTTTTACTACTACTATTATTACTACTACATGAATTTTTTCTCAGTGTGATCACTTGCATCTCAATCTCATCCGGCTTGTCTTTACCATTCTGAACTATCAAAATCTCCATCTCCTCTTTTGCCGTTGTATCGGCGGCGGATGGACCCGGGCCATCGCTCGGTGGAACAGTTTTCGCATCCGTAGCACGAGCTTTTTTCTTCTCCTCCTGAAGAAGCGTCATCTCTTGTTCCCTTTGGTATATCTTTTTATTCACGAGGAGCAGCCAAACCATCATCACGACTAACGTGAATCCTGTGATGCCAAAGGTATGGTACGTTCCGTAACGTGTATATACAGCGCCCACAAAGACCGGTCCCAATACTCGGGATAAGCATCCGGATCCGACCATCATGCCCATCCAAACGCCCTGCGGCCGCGGGCCCAAAATTTTGCTGAAGATCGTCTGGATCAGTGTCACACCCAATGGGTAACCGATTGACGTTAAACCATAGGAGAGAAAGAATTGCGTCACTGTCATCGCCGGTGTATAACGGCACCACTCCTGAATGCTCGGACAGCCTACTATTTCAGTGCCATTGATATCGGTCGTCAAGTTATTGAAAGCTGAAAGAGATCAGAGTCAACTGAATAAACATTGCGCGGCCAAGATGTTAACAATGGATGAAAACTTTCGCTTGATATCGATAAGGCCAACACAAACGTCTCTTGAACTCGGCTCGGGTGAATGAGAGTGAATTGCAGATTCTATTGGGTTCGACGATTCGAAAACAGCCTAGGCTTGAAAACCCGTCTTCACGCGCGCATATGCTTGTACCAATTCGAAAAGAAATTGTCCTCCCCCTCTCACGAAACCTTTGTTTTATTCAGCAAAGTTAAATTTACGCCGCACTTAGAAACACATTTACAGCTATCTCTCACTAGCAAACAAAATTTATTCACTGCGAAATGTATATGCTGGATGCAAATGATGCAACTTTAATCTATTCTTAATTACGTTACCCTGGTAGGGCATTAATATGTAAACAGTTCAATTTAGCACATTTTGAAGTTACATTATGAATGAACAAATCTCTTATTCAAACATTAAGATCAACTAAGATACCGATGATTCATATATTAATCATCACTAACATCTAACGTCTTCGCGATTCGATGTTATACCGACGGTTATACCTTGTGTTGCACAACTATGAGATGAACCTTTTTGTGATCAATTAATTTTTGATACAAAAATAACAATGGTTTGCCAATTCGGATCATTGTTCTTTTCTTGATGGGATTCTTTTTAAATCCAAATTGATTTGGTGCATGGAGTGTACCAGTGAAATTGGTATACTTACGTCCAAGTTCGGCTATGAGAGGCGGATCAGGACCCCAAGGAATGGAAAATATCCTACTGACGATATTTAGGAAAAAGCCACCCCAAATCATGAGCTTTATTTCGGAAAATCTAAAAATAATTGAAGACAAACAGAAGACAATCGCATTACTCTCTTGGAAGCGGTATTTGTTTCGTATATTTTAATTAGTACCTGTAATAGAATGATACCTTTTAGACAGTGGCACAATCATGATAAATGTCAGACAGGCTATTACTCCGCCGACGCTCATTAGGATACCCATATAATACAGGGCTTCGGTTTTTGTCCAGGCGAATTGGTCCATGGTTAGAGAAGTGCCGAGTCTGAGACAAAGTTTCAATTTACCAACGTGGAAAAGCTGCTATTTAACAGCAAGGGATAAATTTGAATGTTAGCACTCACGTTTCCAAAAGGATGAAATTGAAAACCATTGTAAAGAAGGCAGCTATTAGAGTCCACGAGATTAGGTAGTCTGGCTTCATGACCTTGCAAGTCTCCCTTTCTGTGGAAAAGAAATTGCTAAGAAAATTCGTTTATCAATCCTCCAGGTCAGACTGATTAAAAGAGTTGCGTGCAAAACGCCGGTTTAAATGTCGTTCTAATTTATCAGAACCATTTTATCGCTTCGTCACGAAACTGTTAGATAAAACACGCCATTAACGTGTGCATACTATAAAATGTAATGAAATTTTAGTAAGGGTGTAAAGTTTAGATGGTAAAAATAAAAGAAATAACATTTTATTAGTCACATTAACCTGCTTTGAGTTTTCGATATAAAAATATCGCGTTACCTGTAGTTTTTCCTAAATGGCGCATGGCCTCTTTCAGAGCTATCTTATGCTCTTTGAAGCTCCAAGGCAAGAACAGGATGAAATTGATTAAACCCATAAGTACATTAATCCAGCCGGCTGCGGTGTACATATTAACAGGCAACCCCATAAATACAAAGCCGTCGCCCCCTAAAGGAGTAACCGCGGCTTGTAATCCAGGTCCTACTATGAACCCTAATATCTAAAAGAACAAATACAAAAAATTAAAGCACGCGCGTTCGTCTTGACAATGCATCCTCTTATACGTCTAACATTTGTATCAAATCCAAATAATTTCTCGCATTTTTTGTATCGTTTAAATAAAACTTTTTTTTTCGTTTGAATAGGAACAAAACAAAACTACTTTACAAGTCCTTTTAACTTGAAAATATTTTGCGAAATCGTCATGTTTCAACGGCACGCTTTTTTGTGCGGTTCTCTTTTTTTTATTGCGACGCGATTACAATCGTGTGAAAAAGAGCTAATTTACTTGAGCAAGGGACACCATGGACACAGCGTGAGTTTTCTCAGCCACTTTTGTCGCTGCGGAAAGATACGATCTGGCTACGGCGATGTTGGCTGTGAAAATGGCATTATTTTTATTAGACAAACATAGTTGGCTCATCAAACGAAACAAGTGAAAAAGAGAAGATGAAAAAAAAAACAAGTTTTAGTCACCGGAACTGACTCCAATGAGGAACCTGGCACTGATCATCCATATTTTATGGTGGTCCGAGAAAAGTTCAAGCGAACTGTACATGGCCGAAGCCACCGTGAAAAGAGCCAAGGTTACGAGCATCGGCAGTCTGACGGAGCCGCGTTTGTTACCCCACCAGCCGACCAATGGCGAAAACAGCATTTGGGCGAAAGGATTAGCGGCCACGACGTATCCCATGAATTCTTTACCAGCCGTTGGGTCCAACTGAAATAGTTATACTTTGTACTGTATGCTCTTTGAGCTTGATTGTTTGTTTTTCTGTTGTTCTTTGTATTTATTTTGTTTCTTTTTTGCACAAACTTCACCTTGTCCAGATAAGGCCAGACGCCGGTAATTATCATACTGAATCCGAGCGACATAAGAAACATTGTGAAATATATAACATAGATACTTCTCCATCGCTCTTTATTTTCTTGAGTTGTTTCTAGATGGTCAGTCCCAGCTGGGAAGCTGAAATAAGAAAAAAGTAAAATTAACATAAAAAGAAACAAATAAAATAAGAAGAAATAAGGGAACATAAAATACAAACCTGTTTTTAAAAACGTTTCGACAACAACAACCCATGGTGTTTTTTTATAAAATTCACTTATTGCAAAATGGAAGTGTTTTATTTCGTTTCGAAAAAAACTCTGAGTTTGCAAACCTGAGTATTTTGTATGTCATTGCTTGATTACATACACAGTATGTATGGAGCAGGTTCCTGAAAAAATAACAATTGAAAATGATAAAATCAAAAATTGTAAATAACATTTTGAAACATCCCAAGTTTTATAACGAGCAAATTTACACTTACATGTATAGTACACAATTTCGATCACAGGCATTTTTAACCGTTTGGAATAATTGTGATAACAGAGTGCCGCATATTAGACGGCATACCGTTTCAGCTGCTCTGGTTGATAGTGCGTTATCATCGTTGCATAATCTGCAATCAAAAATTAGTTATCAGTCGAATCGTAGAGTCGGGAAGCAAAACCTCACAACTTATCGATAACAATTATTTATTGTTTAATTAAAAACTGATCGAATTAGAGTTATCTCATTGCTATAATTTCCTCAAACATTTGGATGAGATGTTGGTGGTCTGCCCCCCACACGGACTCCATTTTCATGGGGGACAAAAAAGCTTCTGTATAGAGATGGAAATGATTGTCACATGAGAACTAACAAGTTAACGGCGTTAGCTCGACATAATTACAGGCCAAGATTGCTTTTGGAACGCAAGTACTGAAGTGATGGAAGATTACAACACCAAATGACATATCTTAATTTTACCATGTCATTATCCTTTAACAGAATAGACGATACGGAAAAAAATGATAAAAAAAACTATAATAAAACCGTACAAAAAATCATGCACTCTTGATGTGTCGTACTGAACAATTGTCGTTTTTCTGTTTCATCATGATGAAAAGAACATTTTTATCAAAGGAGGAAAAAAAATCAGCCCTTGCATCAAACTTGAATAAACCTAATGAAATTTGCACTCTCATAGGTACCAATCAATATGAAAATTTCTATATCACATACAATTATTTCATCTTTCCCCTTTCAACTTGCCTGATGGAAGAAGACTCGGGGGAATCATATATTCTAATTTACTCGTTTGTAATGTAATTTCTAATTAAGTTTGGCGGTTCTTGGTGGGGGAAATGAGAAAGTTTCATGCTTACCAACTTTTGTCAGATAATTAACATACATGCTCAAGGCATGATACTTGAGTACAGAAACTTCTTGTGGTCCAATTGCTTTCTTATCATTTAATATATGTTAATTTAGCATTCGTCGATATTTGTAAAATGCGAAAAAAAAAAACTTCTCTAACAAAAACTTGTCATAATTCTTTAGTTCTTAATTACAAAATGGAAGACTTAAACTTTCAAACTTGAAAACTTTAAAAACAATTTGAAATTTTAATTTTAAAAATGAGAAATGAAAAGTCTTGATTATCATGTTAATAAATGGGACGTTTTCAGTCAAAATGACTGTTTGCATTCGTGCATTTGTGCGAATAGAATTTATCAGACGAGGAGTTTAAATTATACTCTGGAATTAGTCATTATTTGAATATCAAGTGGTGAATGCAGATTCACGCCCATCTCTCTTACTAAGGTCACGTCATTAAACATTGTTAAAACTGTTCCCTGTTCAACGTGGATTACTCCTAGTGGAAGGTTCCGTTAAGAAAGCCATTTTTTTGGAAAATTTAAATTCAAACGAAAAGGCACGTTTTTATCTCTATCACTTGTTTCACTTTTTATGTTCGTAACAGTGTACCAGGCAAAGTTCGAAGATTACAATACATCTATCAGAGACCAGAGCTGGTCTTTGAAATAGCATCTCAGAGAGATTACATATTAAACAGTAAAATGTCGTTCTGATGAGCCGAGTGAATTTATTAACGTTATGATGAAACATCACTTGAGAATGTGAAAAAAAAAGTTCCTCAACTTTTTGATCAGATTTTATTAATAAACCTTATCGACAAAATTGCTTAATATCTTCAACCTTCAATTTGTTGGAGTAAGTTTTTAATTTAGTAAATGTATAAAACTTCTATGCAACTATCGTCTGACAGAGACTTTCCAGTCTTGTGATAACGAAGTAGATCATTTATTGGATAACAATTCTTTTTCTCTTTCTTTTTCGCAAGATAACAAAATAGATTACATTATTTATTATTCCGTTAGTTATCCAATAGTTTCGAGTGTACTTAAAGTATCAGTTTTTTTTAATCTGAACTATAACACGATGAATAATTGAAAAGGTATATTACAACTTTTATAGGATTAGAGAATGTAAAAGCGTGCTTTTTTCCGATGATATTTTATTTATATGTTGTTGTTAAACTATGAATCAAAACATGTCGGTTGACCTGGTAAAACAATGGCGGAGATTACTGATTGAATTTTTGATTTTATTGTCGAGTTACAATGACCGAAACCTTGATTGTTTGTCTTTGTTTTAGCTACGTCACCTGTAAATATGAAAAAAAAACGTTATAGAAAAAACAAAAATACTGAAAAAACAAAATGAACAAGAAATAAATAATTTGTATTATTTTTAGTAACGCTTATTATTTTTGAACTAATTTTTACATTTACCAATGAAAACATTCAAAAACATTTCAAATTAAGATACTAGTTTGTATGATGGTTTATTCAAAATCACAAAACAAAATAGCAGTTTCATCTCATATTTTATCTACGGATGAAAAAGCACGATTTGGTGAACGAATCAAACAGGATATATCTCTCGGGTCTGTTCTAAAAAAAAATCACGAACATACATTAGGTCGAACGAATGCAAATATCAATTGAGTTTGTGCAACTAAAAAGATACAGAGTAAGAGAGAGAGGGAGGGGAGGGGGGAGATAAAAAATAATCACCGATGTTACGCGTCCAACGAGCCATCTCTTTACAAATCGCAGGGCGGAAACGTCGATCAAAGCTTGCATCGGAAAATTTATTCGGAAAACGATTCAAAAGCATCCCATGCTCTTGCATAAAAGATTGGCGCGCATACCAACAACGAGATGTCAGAGAGGCACTGTACACACAGACACACACACCCGAAACGGTCGTAGGGTTGGCGCCACAGGTGTTTGCGCGCGCATACGAATGCTTGCACGACTCACACACATACAGTTTGATTGTTTTCGCTTTCTTTGGCACCAGAGGGTGTCGGGTGACGGTCCGTCAGATCGTTATTTCACACGCGCCGGTCGAAAATCGGTGAACTGTCATTTTCACGGAGATGCACAAACGATGTCGTAACTTGTCATTCCCCCCCGCGCTCTATACCTGTCTGGTCACGAAACACAATTTTCATCCGCGCGCCACCAACCTGCGCGAACGTCGCGGGACTGATCATATTTTTTTCTTTCACTGCGCGACAAAACGAGTCACTCTTCAACGACCGTGTTGAAAAACTCCGGGCTCTTTGTTTCAATGTTTGCTCGCGCTTGTAATTGTTCTGCTGCACTCGCTTCGCTTAAAGCTTCATCCATACATATCGATAAACTTTTCACTTACTTTCACTTGGAAATGTAACGGGCCATTACCTGTCAGGCCAAGGTTTCGACAGCGGTATTTAGGCCAAAGCATTTGAAAAATAATATAACGTTTGGCGCCGCGGTTCCCCGATCCAATCTTCCAGATGCTTAAGCATCATTCATAGGAAGCAATGGTAACTTCTATTTTTTTAGTTTTCTTCTCGTCATCTCATATTACAGGTTTTGAGATTACCATCCGTTGGTGAACGAATTGTCCGACATATTTTTATTTGCCAAATACAATTTGTAAACACGCTCAAGGTTGTAATTTGAGATCGTTGCAACGAAAATTAACGAACGTCCTGTAAACAATCAAATGTTTATGTTTTGTTTTCTTGGAAATGCAAATGTAAACATTTGAATACTTTTTTTCCTAGAATTGATATTTTTACCAAAACATAAACATTCGAATTCGAAGAATTGTGTTACTATAAACAATCGAATGTTTATGGTTATATTTCCGGGAAATGATATTTTTTAAAGAAACGTAAACAACTATTTTATTTCAACAAATTTATTCAATGCCAATAACAATGAAAAAAACATTTTGTAAACAAAGAAAAGTTTTATTCTGAAAATGATATTCTTTTTCTCAGAAAATCACTTTATCAACAATGGCGGAATTCGAATGTTTATGTTTATATTTCCGGTAAATAATATTTTTTTAGTTCAATATAAACAACTATTTTATTTAAACGAATTTACTTAAAGATCGATAAAAACATTTTGTAAACAAAGAAATATTTTATTTTGAAATATGATATACTTGTTTTCTTAAATGGTGTTGTTCATTGTAGGTAAAAACGATTTTGACCTTCACGACGCAATAGAGGTTGGAAGCATTTCATTGTTCTTATGTTGGCAGTTCTGGAACTAACCTCAGTACCGGCAGTGGATCAAAATAGACTAACAACAAATCTGACAGCTTAAAAATATTTGTGCATTTTCAATCGTTTGTTTTTGAACTGGAAGCATTTTTCGCAACAAGAAATCAGTCCCAAACAAGATGAGTCGGCGAAAGAGAGCAAAGGTGAAGCATTTCATTCAGATAGTCGTTATTTTAATGCCGACAACGAATTGAAAAGTGTATTTGAGACAATCTTTTTTTCCGTTTATAAAAATGTATATTTTAGGTCGAGTATCGGGAGATGGAGGAAAAGTACAATCAAGTGGAGGATGAAACTACGTCTGATACTTCTGACAAAACAAAAGTTGCCCTCGGTACGTCCGAGAAAAAGACTGCGGTCGAGCAGAAGAAGGAAGTTCAAAGCGAGCCCCCAGCAAATCCGTCGTCTTCGACGAGTTCTAAAGTCGAGACCAAGGAAGATAACGACGAGGATAGCGATCACGAAGACCCTCACGGTAATTGTTAATTTATCATTATTGAACAAAATTTTGATTCATGATTCGACCTTTTAAATGTAATTTAGAGGTTATGTAAACAAACTAAAACTGCAATGTTTGAAGATACATTTTGTCTCTGTAAAAAATCTTTCTTTTCTTTATATTGTACATTTATTGAACAAAAGAAAAATCCGAAACAATTAAAATCGAACTTTGTTTCAAGAAAATGAATGAATAAATTATTTCAATTCAATTCAAAAGCGTCATTGATTAGAATTTGCTTACGTTTTGATAAAAAATGATTTAAATTGAAAAATGAGTATGATTTAAAAGTATAGATTTTTTTAGATAATGACTTTTTAGTATTTTCAGTCAAAGAGCTGCTAAATGGTTTGGAAGGTGCAGCTTTTCAAAGTCGCTTGCCATTTGACAAATTGACATCGACAGAATCTGCGTGTTTTCCGGACGTTGCTACAGGCCCTGCACAAACACAAAAAGTTTTTCTTCATATTCGAAACAGAGTGGTAAGTTTTTTTTTTAACAACAACCAATTTTTGTAGAGTAGCAAAAAATTTTAATCGATAATGTAGGTCAAATTGTGCCCAATATATTTATTCACTATCAATTTATTGTTTACGCCAAATCAATTTATTTTAACGTTTGTTACGTTTGCTTTTTATTACAGCTTCAAATATGGCTTGAAAATCCAAAACAACAGCTGACTTTGGAAAATACATTGCCAGCAATTGAATCACCTTATAATAGTGATCCATCCTTAATTCGTAGAGTTCATGCTTATCTGGAACGTCATGGGTTCATTAATTTTGGAGTGTTTAAAAGGCTGAAGGTAATGTAGTATATTGTACATCAAGTTTAACGAATGACATAATGTACAATAATTAGAATCGTTAATCTGAAAGTTCTCCTGTGGAAAACAATTATCTCTATTATACAATTATTTTTCAGCCAATACCTACGAAAAAACATGGCAAAGTTATTGTGATTGGCGCTGGGATAGCTGGCTTAGCTGCGGCACAACAAATGCAGCAATTTGGTTTAGAAGTTATCGTTTTAGAAGCAAGGGTAAGTTTGTTATCCGTAAAGCTGTGTTGTAGACAAATTATACGACTGGAAAGATAACGATTAATTTGAACAACGTTCATTATAATATAAATATCTGTTCAACAACTGATATTCCTTACCAAATGCAAATATTAATTTACTTAAATTTATTGATGTTATAATAAACATTCGATTTTATATAAATACTTCAAAAATGTTTTCATAAAGTTTGAATGTTATGATTGAAACAAAAGTTTTTTTTCTGATGTTTCTTTAGTGTTACTTTTTCAAGTTAACTGTAAAGTGTTGGCCGTAAATTGTTAACCATATTAGCTTACTGATCAATTGACTTTTAGTTTTATTTTAACTGCAACTTAAGTCCTTTGGTGTGCTATTTTTGTGTAGGATCGCGTAGGAGGTAGGATAGCAACGTTCCGTAAATCTTCGTACATAGCCGATTTGGGGGCAATGGTGGTCACAGGCTTAGGTGGCAATCCGGTAACTACATTGAGTAAACAGATCAATATGGAGCTGCACAAAATACGGCAGAAGTGTCCTCTGTACGAGAGCGACGGGCAAACAGTAAGTTTCACGGATTAAGCGTAATTTCAAGTGGCGATGAATGTCAAAGGTTACGAGCCGAGATTAGTTTGCACGAATAATACTTACGTTTGTTCAGGTACCGAAGGACAAAGATGAGATGGTTGAGCGTGAATTCAATCGACTGTTGGAGGCAACTTCTTATTTGTCGCATCAACTTGATTTTAATTATGTCGGAGGTGCCGGTGCCACCGGACAAACCCAGCAGACCACACGCCCGGTTTCTTTAGGACAAGCGCTTGAATGGGTGATTCGCCTACAAGAACAGGGCGTAAAGCAACGCCAAGTTACTCATCTCAGATCCGTTCTTGCTCTTCAGGGCAAATTAATCGCTAATCAAAACAGGGTAGGTATCAACGAAAGGCCCATTTTCCGCAGTTCTTTTTTGTTTGTTTGGATGAAAAATTGCGATATTGGTCGCGTGATTTTCCGATATCAAACTAGTTTTGTATCATCGAAACCTGTTTCAACCTTGTTAAAGATGTGTTCTAATTTATTTAACGATTACTTTTTCTTGTCTTCGCTGTGAATTAACAACTTTTTCCGTACAGTAAAACGAGTTATCAAATCTAATTGTTAATCATTTCATAAAGCAATTAGAATGAGTACGAGATATATGTGATTTCGTGTTGTTATGAGAGAAACAAATCAAATGTAATAATACGAAATAAAATTTTTCATTTTTCGTTTTGTGTTTGCTGCAAAAATTGAAAAATTGTTTTCTGACTTCAGATGATTGCCCTGAAAGAACGTCTAGTGGAATTGAACAAACAATATAAAGAGATGTCTGAGAACAAGCAATCTTCAAGAGATATCACACAGGAATTTATTTTGAGATCCAAACTTAGAGATATTCATAACGTTTGTAAGGTGAGGAAATAGAAAAATGAACTCAAAGGAAAGACTGGCAGGCAATTCTGCGTGTTTATGAAACATAAGAAACTATTAATTAGTTTTATAACTATTATAAACTGAAAACGTTTGTACAAATTTTAGGAATGGGATCAACTTTCGGAGCAACAAACGGAGATTGAAACGAAGCTTCAAGAATTAGAAGCTTCTCCACCGAGGTTAGTAATTTCAAATATACCATACGAATCAAAGTTTATTGCTGCAACGTGGTCGCCGCTTTGAGAGTACATATTTTTTTTTTTATTTCGTCCTATTTACTTTAGTTTCATTTGTCTTGGATAAATGTAATTTCACTTTAATTTGTTTTTCTCCTGTTTTCAGTGACGTGTATTTATCTTCCAAAGATAGACAAATTCTTGACTGGCATTTCGCAAATCTGGAATTCGCCAACGCCACATCGCTGTCGAACCTGAGTTTGAAACATTGGGACCAGGATGACGACTTCGAATTCACAGGCAGTCATCTGACCGGTAAGTCGACATTGTACGAATTTATCATTTTTTTACTTCTCGTTTTTTTCCGTTCCAACTAAATACCTCTTATCTCGATGGCATTTTTAATCTGATTATGTCAACCAATTTGATTCAATGCGGGTATGCGACTTGAACAAAATAAAATCAAATTGCATATCAAATGGATGCAATTATTATTTTAATAATTGAATTGATGCCAATTGATATGCATATGTCATTAATTAGAATATTCTACCGATTACGTTTTATTTCAATAATTCATCGGAAGGTACTTTTTTTTTCTTGTACATTTTTGAAATTGTTCCAATGATTAAAATGCATAACATTCATAACATTACAAATTTCGTTGCTCGAGGGGTTTCCGAAAATGGTTTCTCAAAAATTTATGACCCAAAATGCAATTTCACACGTTTTGCACAGCGTCGAGGTTGAAACAAACATACTTTTGACGACATTGGCTCCCGTTTTTAATAGCTTTATCAAGTTACAAAATTTAAAAAAAAAAAAAAAAAAATGAAAAAAATGACGAAAAAAGAAAAACGAGCCGTAATATTCTAAATTGTAATTTGGTTTCCAAAATGTTTGATAAAGTGGCCCATAAATCGCTTCCGCGTTACCGTTGGTGATATCAAGTTTCATCAAAATTTGTGTTGGATAGTCGTAGAAAAAAAAAAGATAAAGTTATTCTACTCATTTTGCCGAGAAAGAGGAAGAAAAAAAGGTAGATATAATCTTGAAAAAAAGGTACGTAATTATACAGTCGTTTAAATGATCAAATGAGAGATCATGAATCATGCGAATTTATTGTAAGCGTAACGTAACACCGAAAGTGATTCGCAAAAAAAAGTGCGTTGGAATCGATAGGGAAAAGATGGGACGTGATTACTAACAAATTTGCCGTCGATATTCAAATTAATGCGTGAATGTAACAAGACACTGTACTCTCTTCCGCGTATACGTGAGATCCAAAAATCGCGCCGTCTATTAATAATTTTCAACGTTGCAAACGAGCGAGAGCGTCGTCGTTGCCGACGTTATTTATATTATTATTGCAAATCGTTTATAATGTTTATTATTATTATCGGGCTTCAATAGAATGAGATATAAGTCACTATTTCATCCGCAGGAATTTGATATCAGCCTTGTCATTATGGATTCCATTTAAATATTTGTCCGTTACTTCGCGCACAATTTATTGCAGCGAAGCTTTTGCAAGAAAATGCGACTAATTATATATACACACGTACGTCTAACGGTTAAACAAACTTGTCCCTCTTTTATCAGCCACCGATGGTTTATTGATTTCTAAATCGATTTGATTTTTGAATTTGATTGAAATAGATTTTACACGATCTTGAATTTCAATTCAACCACAAAATTGAACTGGATTTGATGTTGGAATTACAAGCTTCAAAATTTGCAAAGTTTACAACTTGATAGATGTGAAAAGGAACAAACATGGAAAATTATTCATAAGCTGTTGCGAACTGCCCTTTGAACCTCTCAATGAACTTGAGCAATGCTTTAGAGCTGGGGCTTTTCTTTGATTTGCAATTATTGATTTTGATTCATTAATTGCGGCGAAATGTTTCGGGCAGCAATTTTATTGTGCAACAACGTTCGCCATCGTTAATTAAATAGTTCTTAGACAGAGTTGCAATTAAATTTAATCTCCAGGAAATTGATTGGCAGAGGGAGAGAATCGATCCGGGAAAACCTTCAATTAAGATCCATCAATATTTTGCCTCATTATATTTTAGGCAACATTAATAATTTCTACCTTCGTCTTATTTACTTTTCAGGGCTCAGTTTGCTTCGTGGCGGTAGAGAAATTTAATCACCCATTAAATAAGGACGTAGTTTCCATCGAGTCCTGTTTTCTTTTCTTTTCTTTGTTTTCTGTTGAAGCAAAATTTGTTGCTTGAAAAAGTCATCGAGGATGTGATTTAGAGTCCGGTGGCAATTTGATTAAAAATAAAGCCACGTCGTTTTGTCGTCGTGTGTAAACAGCTCGCTCGAACGCCCTATCAAATGTATCGGACAATTGTCACGGCGCAACTAACAGTCCGCAATATTTCGGCCATTTTTATTATGGTTGGTCTATTTATCGAACGAGTATTTTGTCCGCGCCTCAGCCAGTTTGAAAGCGATTCCAAGAAATCACGCGCAATCTGTTGCCGAAACTTTTTTCCACGCGAGATTCGCGCTCTCTGTCCCTCTCTTTCTCGTTCTCTCTCTTCAACGAGTTTCAAAATTATGGAACCTCCTCAGATATATTATACATTTTATTAGAGGGAGCTATTTTACGAACAATTTGCGAGGCTCAAAAATTGTCAAAAACTCTGGCGCCACCCGAATTGTTTCGGCATAATTTACAGCGCCAACTTTTTATTTTACTTTATTGTGAAAGTGGGGTGGCACTTTTCAAAATATTTCAACAATTTTATGAACTCTTACGATTTGATTTGAGATGATAGGAGAGCTGCCTTTTAAATAATTTTTTCTTTCTGAAACGACGTAAATGATGTTCATGTTTATCAGTACCGGAACGATAATGTTAAAATATTTGTTACATTAACTCTTTTTTATGCGTTTTTAAACTTGGAAGAAATAAGAATTTGTTCAATTTTTGATCACGTTCAATATTGTATAACTAGTTATAAATTTTGTGTTTTTGTTTTTTTTTCTTCACTTTTTATTTACATTTGTTATTAAATTTGTTATTAATGAAAATAGGGAAACACAGCAGGTTAGAGAAAGCTAAGCGCGCAGTTTAATTATATCCGCGCGCGTTGGCTTTGGCGCAACTCGGCTAACAACATTATGCAACATATTGTCGCGTTTTATTACCCAAACATTTGTGCATCTTTCATAAATTGTACAATTTAAATTGGCCGCGCTTGTTTTGAGTGCCGCGTCATTAACCCAATAAAACCCGATCGACCCGATTTAAATTTGGATTTGATCGTCTATTACATAACAGTTGCTGCTAATTGAATTCGCTCCTTGAAATTCAATTCCACGGGAACATTCGATTTGCCTTTGTGTTTTCCGCCCGGTGATTGTCTTTGTGTTCCTGTAAAATCTCAACTCAAAATCAAATCACATAGTCGGTCCTAGTTATATCATTGTTTTCCAACATTTGTCGCATTTTAATCGTCCCCCTCCCTGGCCTATGCGCAAACCTTGCGCCGCTTCTTGAAACACACGCCTCGCGCGTCTCCGTCAGTTCCTCAAACCCGAGAATAATTCAACCAAGATCATTTCTCTCGTTTTGTTCCAGTTTTCCAATCTATAGATTTACGCGCAACCTCTCGAGGGATACTTCATCCTGGATCAAGAATATCTTTTCTATAATACACGAATTCAACTTTTTGCTTTTCTTTTTATTCAAGATGCATGAAAAACAAAGAAAGAGGTTTTTCATCATTCCTGATGGGCATGACAGATTGGTGGTAGGATTTTTCAGTATCCATCAAAATAATTCGCAATGTTTTATGCAAGTTTGCTCTCAAGGATAACTATCTTTAAAGTGATTTTTGATCAAAGATGTCGGAATGATGAAGAAACTTTTCAAAAAAAAAAAGAAAAAAAAAACAGTAAAAATGTTTCAGGTATTGTAGAAGGCCTATTATTTTCTAATCTTTTTCATTGTGGTTTTAATTTTGTTCCAAACATTGTTTGTCACTGTTTTATCTCTTACTGATTTATTTATTAATTTTTCAGAATGTAATTTCAACATATTTGGTGCGTGGCCAGGTTGTGTGTGCAATGTAATGCATTTCTCTCCGAGGTTGATGGTTCACGCAGCGTACAAAGTATTTTTGGGTGCGGTGGGCAGCACGTGAACTCTCGAGCGGGAAGGAACGATAATAAGGAAGAAAGGATGAGCGCAGACATGCAAAGCAAGAGTTGGGCGCTTTTAAAGATCCGTGAAAGATGCCGCACTCGCGCTAAGATGGCGTAGATAACGCGTGAATTATTCCCGCGTTGCATCCGCTTTGCCAGCGAGCGATACGTTTTCCACTCGCGTCCCACCTATCTTTCGGCCGGTTGACTTTATCAAGCTTATTAAAAAGCGATTCCCCCTGAGATCCTGGATAGATAGAAGCTCTATCCGCGCTCCATCGAATAGCTCAGCGTGCCTCGTTACATATTGTAAAACCTCTGGCCTTCGACCAGTTGCGCGCAGCGCCCAATTGACATCACACACAGGCATCCACACACGCTTCGCCGAATTATTGCTCCATTCCAACGTCACGCTCACAAAAGCCCCGGCCACGCAGGGAGAATTATTCGCGACCGGTGCCTATTTGTCCGGCCAACAAATCCATCGGGCGCCTCAAAAAGATCCCCCGTTCTTCTTATACCACTTCATAATCTGCATAATCTCAAACCTCTTCCGCCGTGAAGGAGTTCCCCTCTCCTAACATTCAAGTCGGGGCCAAACGCGCGATCACATTGATAGATGTTGGCGTGTACTCGATTCAATGAATTTCAATTGTTTATTTCCCGGGCATCATTTTTCAGGTTCCGCTAGATTAAAATCGCTTGGCTGTAAATTTTGCAACATTGTTCTTCCTCTCTTCCTAAAGATAACTGTAACAATCGCCGTCTGCTCGTTTTCTCTTACCTGGTCTTCTTTTTGCTCGCCCAACTTTTTTCATCAAGACAGTGGTCTCTTTCTGGAAGAGTCCGTTTTCTTTTTTCATTTTCGTTTTTTTTTTCAATTCCCTTCTTCCTTTTTTTATTTCACATCCTTACGATTTTAGATATATAATTCTGGCTCCGGCTTAGTTGGTTTTCGAATATTCCACAAATTTATAATGCGAATCGATGGAATTTTCGGCGCGAGGGTGGGGAAATAATCGAATCTTGTGGGATGAGACCTTAGATTGTGCAAAGAATTTCCGAGACAGCTCTTACGGTGTTGATCTGGAAACCTACGGAAGAGAAGAGATGTAGATGGGAGAGATAATATTAAGGAGGTACTGCGAATAATCAAGATCGAACGCCAGTGTGTTGAAATTTGTATGCCTGATAAATGAATACGTACCAAGCGTATTGGCTCAACTTGAACGTAATTCCTAGTACAGTTATTGAGAAATTGAATATTAAAAGACACCTACTCTTTTTGCACGCTGATTATCTGCTAGACGGATAGTGCTGTATAATTCATGCTATGCAAATAGCTGTGCGCGGGGGTACTGAAATTTTCATCCATCCAGTTTTCATTGTAGTTTTTCTTCAAAGAGGCTCGCACATCTGGTATAGGGTTGAAATGAATAACTCGATATGTGCGAAATTGCGCGACACACAATCACACACCGCACACGAACACACAAGCAGATCGACGGTACAAATTGGCTACGATTCATATTATAATATTCGCGCTGATGTAAGTTGATAAATTGTACACGACGGAGATGACTCTAAACGATCTGATTATATTCATTGTCTAATTTAATAGCAGCCTTGTAATTGTATGCAGAAATACTCGTTCCGATTGGTAGATAGAGGTTATCATGTTCCTGAGCGGCAAAAGTTATGCAAATTTCACATGCCAATTAATGACAATTGTCGTTTTGCATAACAAAAAAAGAACAAAAGAAAATGAGAAACAAATAGAAAAAAAAAAAAAAAGAAATTGAATGGATCTAAAATAAGGTTTCTAATAAATCAATTTGATTTGAACGAAAATTGTTCGTCTCTGTTCGCCTCCAGGTCCTTTGTATAAAAACGTTCAAATTAATTAAACGGGAGTGTATACGAGCTCGCGTTTGGGTTAATTTGATGCAGAGGTACAACTATGTTCAAATAAAGCCCGCGACTTTGAATTTGATCATGGAGCCGACTGATTTGCAAATTCGCTTCATTCAACTAGAGTTTATCTGGAGGATCTTATAACAGGCTGAGAGAAGCTCTCTCTCACTTTTTTTTTCTCGTCTGAGGGCCGAATCTCCGTTAGCATCGTTGGTTAAAAAGATATCAGGGGTAAATTGGATTCGGCAGGTCTGCACGGAATGGCAGAAATATGTAGCTGCGCGACTAAGGCGAGTTTCTGGGGGCCGATAAGCCACGGAGAGTTAGTTAGTCGCCGGGCTCCTCTCTTCCTCTTCCTCCTTCTCAGCTTATCCTTTGCCGTTAGAGTGGTCGTTTTATTTCTTGGCCGGCTTTTGTCCCCGGTCGATGGGGCCCTCCCCCCCTCCCTCCCCACCCTTTTGCGCGCCACGTTAACTTATGACTTATGACAGAGATGATTATCCGAGCGTAAAGTAATAACTGCTCGCGGCAATGGGCGCTGCCGCCACGTTTATCCGAATGGCAAATCGACCTTTAATGACCGCCGGGTTTCTCATCTCCCAGCGAGAAACGAACTTTAAACAAACTGTTGAGCGAATTTTCGTGAACTCGGGCGGGCGCGCGCAACAACCCAGTCGAAAAACCTGTTCGCTGAAAAATCGTTCGACGATCCTCGTCCCTCTCCTCTTGCTCTTAATTTGCCCACCGCGTCCGAAGCCTCCGTCTCTCTTTTTGGCGAGAGGCGTGTGCACTCGTTTGGAAAATGATTTTTTGGGTAAACAGAACCGTAGCCCGCTCGCGAAAAGGGACTCTGCGAGAGAGTTGGACGAGTTTGAGCGCGACTCCACCGCTACCGGCACTTTTTAGCTTTTCTTTTCCACTTTGTTGAACTTTGCCTTATCTCTTGGTCCCTTTGTCTTTTGTATATCAGACGGGAAAAATCATTGTCTTTTTGTCTTGCCCGGTCGCGGCGTGTCTTACCGATTCTTCTGCTTGGTGCGCTCAAGGGAAGCAATATAGGGGTAATGGAATGACTATAATGAACCAAGAGGGACCCCTCTTGGACGGGCGCGTTTTACTCTGATGTTGGCGCGAAAAAGTCCGCATGAAATGCAAAATCAATAAAGTCAAGTTAAAGATCGCAGACGCGAGGGTGTATCAGCGACTCCTTAGTCGCGGTTCATGCATCATCGCTGAGATTTCCCAGGGGACGGCGCGAGCGATCGATCGTGCGGGGACACGCCGCAGGTTATATAACAGGCACCTCTCTAATTAGCTAACGCGCGCTCTCGCAATTAGCCCCGGACTTTTCCGACCGTACACGACACCGATCTTGACCTCGTTTCCGTCGCACGGGCGCCAATCGTGTTTTAAGAAGTACACACCGTAAAAATGCTCGAGTATCGTAATCCCCGTTTGATCCCTCCAGTTATATTCAGTCGGTTAGGGTTGCGATCCTTTGAGAAAGACGTTCTGCTGAATATCATTTTTTGAATAACTTTTGGATGAAAAATTTCTGAAAGAATGTTTGAAACTGAATTTCAAATTTTAAACATTTTAAATTAAGAAGATAAAGTTTTAAAAATGTTTTCATTATGACGAATGTAATTTTAGTTGTAACTTTCAAGTTAAAAAGTTGAGAGGGAAGTTTTTTTGAAAGATCAGTTAAACATTTTTATCTCTAAATTTGTTTTCAAATTTCTTTTTAATGGTACAAGATTAATTGGAACAAAATTGTTGATCTAAAAAATGTCGATTTGAAACTTCAATCTCAAGCTTACTCTGAAATGAAACTTACAAACATTGTTTTTTACTTTCAATAAGTCCATCATATTTTTCAACTCCCTGCTTGTCAGCGGGTGACATATTTTCTGATCAGCGTTGATAAATTGCAGAGCAAGTCTCTGAGCAAAATGATTAGTTGATTCTGATTAGACAAAGTATGCGACTCGTGACGTGACATATCTCGGCGAAAGCTGTAGAATTCACGTGCGCGCGGAGGGTGGGAAGGGCAATGTGGGAAGGCAACTCGCGTGTCAACTGCGGCCCGTCCGCGGTCGTTAGGGCCGCGCGCGGTTGAAGAAAAGTGCGTCCAAGGGCTCCTCTCGGGCATCGCGAGAGTTACAACTAACTCAACGAGTATATCCACTTAGGGGCCCCTCTGGAACGGGGATAGGCGGGCCCCGAGTACGTTACACTCGCGGCGACGCAAAAAGTCCCGCGAAACATATATATTCTCGTAGTGTCCCTGGGATGCGAGCTACCCCATACTAGCCGAGTGTTTTGCAATCAAGAATCCACGTGAGAATGTTGCGTTGTAAGTATCTTGCGGGAAAGTAAAGGAACAGCCGGCGCTTTCAATTTGTGGATAGTGAGTTTTTGCCGGAGACCGGAGAACGTGTTCTATACGGAACGTCTGGAGAACAAGTGGCCGCTGGACGCTCGTGGAGGGAGATAAGGAAGATGGCTAACCTGTCAACCAGCGCTCCCGAGAGCTGGACGCCGCGCGCGAGCGAGCTAGCCAGCGCTTTTCCAATAGATTTTATTCCCCCCTCCCCCTCGGAGCCGTCACATACACAGTGGCTTTGGTAACGAGCTCGCTTGATGAAAAGTCATCTTACGTGACTGCGATAAAGTCCTCTTTCTCTCTCATCTGAGCCTGCGTACGTGATAATAAAAGTGTTTACTGCTCAACAAAAAGACCGACACTAATTCATGTCGGGTGAACTTTTTGAGCTCTCTCTCTCGTTGTCTGTCTCTCTCTCTTTCGCATGCCTCTTAATTGTTTCTCGCCATGGCACCTTGGCTGACTTTCAATCTCAAATTTATCCAGGCAAATGGGCTCGTGAATCTGATGCCCGCGTCGATCCATTATCCAATCATTTCCATACCAACTGCGTCTCACGCTGATGATATATAGACGTTTGCTCGCCAACAATAAGCCGCAACCGACGCCGGAATACGGTGTTCGGAAAAAACGTCAAGTTTAAATTGAAACTTTGCCTATGATGATAAAAGAGTTGGGAAATGTTAAGCAGCTTTTTCATACGTCAAGCCAAAACTGTTCCTTATTTGTGATTCTTTGATTATGAAACTGTGTATTTTGAATTCAAAAATTGATCCCATATGCTTTGTATCAAATTCTTGAAAACTGTTGTCTCTGAGCGGACAGAAAATTCTCCAGTTCGGTGAGAGGAAGTTTGAACTGTTGAAATGATCAGTTGCAGATTTGTTAAAGTTATGATTATTTTGGAAGTTGAACTGCTGCGCCTGACAAGATCGGGATGGGTGGTGTAGATATCGCTGGAACAGGTCCGAGTTACAGAAAATTTTCGTTATCTCGCGGTTTGAGTCCCGTTTGTAACTCCCAGCCCCGGAGATAGTGTCAAAATTATTCCGTCTCTACGTGAAACAATATAGTTTCTGGTCGAATTTCAGCGCTCCGTGCAAAACGAAACTAATCTAGCGCAGTTGAACGTTATAACTGTGCCAACACACATGTTTGAGTTATACAGTATGGTCGAAAATTATTGTAGGACAAGTTGGAATGAAAGACGACGTTCGAATTGCTCTTTGTCATTTATATATGTATGCATATAAAAGTTTCAATATATTTAAGATAAATTTTTCAGTCGAAAAGTTACAGAAACAGAGGGTACAGTAACCAAAATATTTGGAGCAAAAAGTTCGGACGAGATTCGTAAGAGGCCGTGGAATGTCATAAGTAACAAAACTCGGGATGAATTTGGCGCAATATCCGCGACGAGGCGCGAGTTACTGTTTCGCGGTAACTTTTTTTTTTTTCTATTTTTCCTCATCCTCTTCCTTCGCGCACAAGTTTCGACGGTTTTTGCTGCACAGGAATTCGGTGTGGGATTCGCGCAAAAATGTATCGCAACGTCTTCGTTAGAAGTGGCAAAGCAAAAATGAAGAAACGCGCGGCGTTATTCCCATTCCGGGCTCAAGTACAAGTCAAATCGTTTCATATCAAACTCGTATAATCGGTTTGAGTCGCGCACTTGTGCCGGCTCTTTTATAACGGCCGCGGAAAGCGAGCAAAAAGTTGGCGCGATAATTACGCCGCTGCCAGCCGTTTTCCTATCGCGTGTAAAAAACGAGAAGCCAGCCCGGCTAGAAACGACGACGTCACCTGATGACCGTGCGTGTGACTGCAACATTTAGCCGCGCCAGGTGATAAACCAGCGCACGCCAACGCGTGCTCCGACTACGCGCAGAGAGAATCCGCCGATCTCGCGTTGCCGATTTGCATGCGCCACGATGGGCTTCCGACTCCCGGGCCCCGCCGACGACTTTTTCCCTCCCCACGATTTGTGATGCTGTCTAAACTTTAACTCACATTCTTTCTAGTTCCACTCATTTCTATATACTCTCTACTACACCGCTTGCTTCTATTTATTCACCTTTTTCCGGTCTCGGGTTGTTTCAACTGAGAGACAACCGTTATAAAAGATATTGCATTTTTAACAGCGCGAACCCCCAACTAGATTTTCCAGTTACAAATTAGAAACCAATGGCAAGTTCGATCTCTCACGACTTTTTTTTTTTTTTTCATTACGTACAGCTCCGAGGCAGTTCAAGAAATAAGAAACCCAGTCTCCGCATACGTGACACCGGAAACGAAATTAATTGAATGTAAATCCAACGGCACATGATGAAACAACTAGGGCAAATAAGTTTTTCGTAATTGTTTGCAATGTTTACTCGCAGCCAAAAAATTTATTCATTATTCTAAAGTTATGATCCTAGAGCAGTTTTTTTTTATCGAAACAAACATTCGACATCAGAACTTCAAAATTATTTTGGTTCGAAAGTATTTATCGTAGTCTTCTTTTAAGACCATAGTGGTCGGCATTTGAATCAAAATTTCGTACCGTTATAATAATGTTGATTAACAAGCATGAATGTGAATAATTATTTTATAGCGAGAGATAAATATAGTGCATACTTATTTAATCAAATGTATAGCGTTAGAATGCATAAATTGCAATTAACTAGTATATTCATAGACCGTTTATTAAATTCAGATTTGACTTAAGTTTCATTTTAAATTCAGCTTAGAAAATGGCCAAATAACAATCCATAAAATAAGATCAAGGAAATGTCAACAAAAATACTCTCTCTCTGGTTTTGCAATACAAATCAGTTAATATATTGTTAATTGCCTGTACGACTGAACGATGCTCGCCTTATCGAGTTTCTGTTATGCAATTAGAAAATGTTATTCAAACCAGAAACAAAAATCGATCATCAATTCAACTAAAATATATCTCCCGGTCTTGAGAACGGGATAGAAGCTAATTAAATGTTGAATGGAACTAAAAGTCAAAAATTTTTTTTTACAGATTTGAAAAAAATCATATATTTGTAGTTTTCATTTGTTCAGGTGCAGTTCTGTCGTACAACATATATATCTTAATTGAATCAATTGAATTTCCATCGCAGTGCTGTACACTTAAAATTTATTAAATTTTTTTTGGCATCGCGGGTCGAAAAAAAAACTATCAATTCTTTCGAGTCAACAAATAATTTTGAGTTGATTAAGATAAATTATGTTGTACTGTCGTGTTTCATGACTGGCAATGCCGTCTTACGCAACGTCGTTGGGGGCGAGACGTTTTTTTTGCAAAAGCTCACCCTCTTTCTCAGGTCTACGAAAAAGCTGATCCCCATTATAGACTCTCTAAGCGCTTTCGAAGGAAAGTAAATAGAATTTGCATAATTCGTCGGCGTCGGCAGCGCGCTCCCCCCCGAATAACCGGCAAATGATTTAACGAATGACTTTCGTTTCGTCCGACGTCATCCATTACGGCTCGTTAGCGCGCGAATCGCAGCACACACAAGCCATCGGCACTTTGAAACAAAACAGCGCTCACAAGACTATTATCCAGATGCAACTTTTTTTTTGCTTTGCTCCACACCCCGCGGGAAATGTAATTGAAGCAGGAGGAAGGTTCGTTAAGAAAAATGTTAACAGCTCGCGCCAATTAGCGCGCGGATAAAGAAAAATGTGAGCCAATCTGACAGCAATCGCGCGGATCAAAGAAAGTGCAATTTCAATTTTCTGATGGGGCGAGAAATCGGCGGCGGGGTTTATTACGCGCCATCGATTGTGTGCTATCGAAACGCGCCGCGCGCGATTTGTTATTGTTGCGCAATAATAATTGAAACGTAATATCGGAGCGAACCAATCGCGGCAGACTCATCCGGCTTTCTTTA
Source organism: Trissolcus japonicus (assembly GCA_030522925.1). Taxonomy (NCBI): domain Eukaryota; kingdom Metazoa; phylum Arthropoda; class Insecta; order Hymenoptera; family Scelionidae; genus Trissolcus; species Trissolcus japonicus. The sequence continues at coordinate 41,827 of JAPYZS010000517.1, forward strand.
TCGACGTCACTTATCACCCGGCCGCCCAATCTCTTTATGAAAGTTTTTGCTCCGGTGCCTTTTCTTTTATATTCTGACTTTGTTTCCGGGAGACAAAGGTAAGCTCCAACGATGAGAGAAGAAAGGAACGAGGGCGCGGGAAACGAAGATTAATCGCCCAGCGAAGAGCCTGAAAGAGTCAATTGAAATTGCTCGGTGTTGGTTTGACTGATCGTTCACGGTCCGCCTGCCCCGTCGAGTGATCAAATTTTCAGTTCGTAAGGCGGGATTCGTGTCGGCTGATGCCGCGATAAGAATCCCGGCGCCCGCTCCATAACCGGCGCATCAATCAGTCAAGACAAAAAGCCCGTACAATTGGTGCGACAAGTCAACAGGTAACGGCCTACTGACTGCGCCAATTTCAATGACCCCTCAGTCCCTCAGTTTCGGGCATCGGTCTGTCGTTCGACTTGAGTCGAAACCAAATAGGGTATCAACTTTTACATATTTGTCAAACATGAATATTTGAACCAAATCTTCCTGCATTGTTTCAATCGAACAATCTTTTTCAAAATTGAAATTACCATTCCAATTTCAACTGTTCTAATAACAAATCGAACATAGTCCAGTCCAGTCCAGTTTATTTTCTCATCATGAAAAATCTGATGAAAATATGACAACAAACTTTTTTGTCAATAGAACAAAAAGAGCCCCAGAGAGATTTGAACCCCGAACCTTTCGGACACGACCGTGGAGTGTTATCCTCGCACCAATGCCTGATGCAAGATCGTCATCCCTGACTTGATCAAAGATTTGCAGCTTGAATGGTAAAATGGTTCCGGGTCGTGTTTTTTATGCGCTTTTCATGTACACATTAGAGCGAGCATTAAATTTGGTACGTACACCGGCAGGCACGCATGACAATGGGCGAGAGTTGCGCGTGGTCGCAGGGCACGTACCGCTCGCCATCGGAATCCCCATCTCCAAGCGAAAAGCGATGTTATCTTGCGCGGCAAATCTCACGTTGAGCACGTATCCAGGGGAAGACGCGTGCGTCAGTCAATCCGTGTCACTATACGTGTCGTGTCACGTTGATGGAAAGCATCCAATGATGATTCGTCTTCCATTCAAGGACGGTCAGCCACTCGAGGCTAATTTTAATAATATCGGAACGAGAACAGAGACAAGATAACGAAAATAAAATGAAGAAAAAGTCGAACAAAATAAAAATGAGAGAGAAAGAGAGACGGAGAAGAGGGAGAGAGACTTTGCTGGCGGCTTCGCACCGGCTTGACACGGCCGGCGCATTCCTTCATGGGAGAATGCTAATCGTGGCCCAGTCAACGACGTTTGCTTCCTCCCAGTCTCGTTTTGCGGCCGGTCGTTCGTCTTGCCCACTCACGATCGTTTCGTCTTTTTCATTTTTTTTTTCCTCTTTTAGCCTGCACATGTCCTATTGGACTGCACTTCAGAAACGATTTCGTTAGCGTGTCGCCGTTCATGTCAACAGTACTTTTGTTGTTTGACGCGCACTTCTTCGTTCTTCTATTTTGGCCGGCCGGCAGACGCCGTTTAATGCCGATACTTTTTCGGCCTCGCAGCCGGTTTGCTCCGCGATAATTATGGGCTAAGCCGGGCGCGGCGGGGTTGTTTGCTCTTTTTTTTTGCACATTTAATTGCGGGTCTCGGACCGATTCAACGGCATTGCGAATTTGTAATTGGCCGGATTTATTTGAATAGCGACTCTCTCGACATTGGTCTCGCTCGCCACGAGCTTTTAACAGGCTGTTCTTGAGGCCTCTCGGTGCTCGGCCGTCAAACTGGGCCCGTCGAATCGACTATTCAGTCGGTCTGATTCTGATTGCAGCCGCCGCGCCGTCGTCCTAGTGAATCTATTAAACTTGCACATTAACGTCAAACATGTTATCACGTTCGTGTACCGTGAATTTCGCATTCGCCCCAGTCTTAAGGATATTAATCAAGCGCTATCTATAATTCAGACTCACTTCGGGCTTGTGTGCCGTTGATATAATCGTCTGGTAAAGCCATTCCCAATCTGCAGAGTCTTGTATCGATTCGAGTTTTGGAATCTTTGATATAAGAGATTTTGAAATTTTCATAAGACAAAGTCTCTATGTTTCAATATGTACCCCAGACAGATCTATTCGTGTCGCTTGTGAATAAAACGCGTGACGTTTATTTGCAGACGCGAACAGTTTATTTCGAATTTTGTTTTCTCGATTCGAAGTAATGCGCCGATTCGTATTCACACACACGTAAGCAGTCGCGTGTTTTTCCCTGCGATTCTTATATAGTTCTTCGTGTCTGATGGGATTCAATTATTCCGACAATGCACGTATTTCGTTCGCAGAAATTAAACGAAACTGAAGTTTATGCCCGATGTCGCTGATATATCCAAGTGGAATAACACCGACTTCATTTGAATGTCTCAACTCTGTTGCGCAGTGCTTGAGATGTAACAACCGCGCTGTCCCAACATATTTGAGACAATGTTTACATTTATCTACGGATAACAGATATCACGATAAACGTCCCACGCATGTTCCCTCGTCTTCCCAATATTATTTTATGCAATCAACCGGCACGCGTGTCATTGCTTTCATACTATTATCAAAATATTTTCTGTTTTAATTTTTCTTTCTGAAATTTAGAATATTACCATATCAAAAGCAAATTAGATTTTACAATTCATTAAAATTTGGATATAAAAAAAAAAGGTAATCATTTTTGTTCTCATACAAACAAGTCAAAAAATAAATTTTTTTGGTCCCAGGAACCAAACGTGAGTTGAATACAAAATTGTTATAATGATTTGCATATATAATTAAATATAAACAGTTAGAATGTATGTGGAATAGGGCAATTGTTCTGTCCGAGGACAATGGGGTGTGAAAAATTGTAACAATAATAATCATAAATAAAGCAAAATAAGTGAGAATATAAAGTTGAGTCACAGAAAATGCACTTGGACAGGGGCGAATTTATTTGCGCTAATTAAATATTGTACCGAGGGTAATAAAGAATAAAGGAGACAATGCGCAAACGTTGGGCTGTGCGGTAGCCGTGCACGCCGGGGATGAGAAACTGGTGGTAGCGGCAATTGTAAACGTTGCTTCCGGATCTGCCGGTCGTGTATCATCTGTGTGTTTGGCCGTGCGGTTGTCCGTCATCTGTCGGGGGGGCTCGACTGCGCGGCGTGCCGTCTGTCCTTCTTGGTGCAAAGATGGATATCACGGCATTAACGCGCATAAATGAATTTTTTATACCGTCGGAATTCCATCGGCTTCGGAGAGCAGTCATCGGCTACCGATAGTCGAATTGTCCACATTTTTCGGATGCTGCTCAACCTGAATTATGCCCTCTGTTCGGAACGTTTTTTTTCCGCGCGGCTTACTCGTTAAACCTTTTCACTCCTCACGCTCTTTTTTTTTTCTCCCCGTCATGCCAGCAAAAATATAATCCCGTAATCGAATTTGCTGATTTTTTTTTGTTCCCGACTGTTCGCGCTGTGGGTAAGCGTGCGTCAAGTTTAATCTCATTACGTACACACGCTGGCGATGTTTGTTTCGTTCTATATTTCATAATTTCGTTTCAATAGGTTTTCTTGCGCATTACACAGCCCCGGCATTACCCGACGAGAATGGCCACGCGAATTTTATCCCGACCGGAGGGTGTGCGCGTGCCAATGAAAATGCACGTATGACAATGCATTTTTGCTTGCTTTTCAGTGTAGATTAATGAACTAAAGCCGTACCCATTGTTTGTCAAATAATACCCGTCTGATAATAAAGAAACGCAATTTTCATTACCGCGCCTAAAACGTTTGTTATTTTTTTCCGCACAATCAAAATACTGCACAAATCATTTTACCCGGCAAAATTGATACCTTTTTTTTTTAATCCGAACTTTTTTTGTTCGGAGGAACGTTTTTGCGATTTTGTATGAATTATGTAAATAAAGCGATATTCAATTTCGCAAATGAGAATATTAATTACGATATTATCCCATTGAAATCAAAATCATATGTGGAGAAATGAAATCGAATTGGGAAGGTATCTTTCTATTTGTTTATTAATGTGTCGTAAATTTGTATAATTTCAAACGAAAAAGGGGAAAATTGAAACGAATAAATCTTTGTCGTTAAAATTAGTTATCGCATTTGTGTAATTACAAATGAGTTTGAGCATCTGTTTTTGTTGGTTCTGTAATTGAATGATCGTTTATTAAAAACTGAATTACACTCGGTGAGCTAAACAGAAGGAAAGAAAAGTGACTTGTAAACGGCGGCGCAAATGTGATTCCAGAATTTCTCGAGTTTCAAATATTCGCCTTCGTACAAAGTTGATTTTCACACTATCAACTGGGCGTGTTTGCAAGCCATTTCAGGTCTATTATGAGATATCAGAAAATATTTGGTGATATAATTCAGTGTTAACGGGTCTCTGTTACGTGTTTCGCGTAACAGTATAAATTCATTACTCAATTCGTCTAAATTCATCACTATTGCGATGAGGCAAAAGCTTTTTAGCTTCCAGTGTAGATATATATATTCAGGATTTTCATTCAGTTTGAATAGACATCTTAAGGATGCGAATGTTTTGTTGCACGTGTGCGAGTGCAGTCGAAAAGTTTTCTGCCGAAAACACTTTCGAAAATAAAGCCAACTTCAGAGCTTGAGAGCTTTCGGCCGTGTTGTGCAGCTGTTATTTCCAAATATTTTCAAATAACGAGGATTCGCTTTGAATACATTATACGCGCCGCGTATTTTCAAACACCAAAGTTGCGTCTCGGATAGGCCTGGTAATCAGCTGAAGCTTTTAGCACCTTTAACCAACGATGCTGTTTATTGCAGCTCATTACTCGCGGACTGACAGGTTTTAATAATCACATTTTTAATTAATCTCCAAGATTGCTCAGTCTGTGTAAAAAGAATGGAAGATTTTTGTATCCAATCCCATGGGGAGGGGGGAGGGGGTGGAGCTCGTGAAATTCAGCCAGCAAGATTTTTATAACAATGCCGAGGCCCCCTTGTGCTATCTGGAGCCACGAAATTTAACATCATTTCGGTCTTGTTGCAACAGAACTCTTTGTTCGTTCCACCTTGTATGTTTAATAGAGCCCGAGACTTTTGCCTGCGCTTGGCAAACTTTCTTTTCAGCGTTGATAAGAAATCTTACGCAAACCTCGGCGAGGGATAAATTTGGTAATAATCAAGATATAACGGTCCGTTCCGTGAAACTCAACTTTGTGAATTCAACTGCAACAACACGCTTATCGAAAATTTTAATAAAATCATGCTAATGCGATATTGAATTAGCATATCTATTTGTTTTTAAATTATTACCCGGGCATGACTCTCTCTCTCTCTCGATGATATCTGTATCGCGTGATGTATATTATATCATACCAGTAAACGGTGCTTTAAAGAATTCGCGCTGATAATGTGGACGTATAGATTCTCATCTTTTTAAAAGTGCCTTATGGAAAAGTATCGTTCACGATGCCATAACTGGACTTTATCATTGCTCAAAAAAAAAAAAAAAAAAAAAAAAAATATGAAATGCAGCCATAATATGCCGCTCGGGTAATGTACCCAGGGAGTAGGTAAATGAAAGCATCATAAAACTGCAAGTAACAATTTGCTCCAAACTACCTTCTATCGGTTGTTCGATTCACTAATTTTGAGAAACCAAGGTCGAGCAAACTTGACCCCAGTGCACGACGTAACTGTACATGATCGAGTCCTTTGAGATGCGCCAATTTGACGACGCCTCACCCAGGACAATGTAATCCACTGTAATGAAACCAAATCAGGATTTAATGTTTTTGGTCATCTTATTTTATTTGAACGAAACTATTTTTGTCTCAGGATTCATTTAATTTTACTATATTGAAAATTGGAAAGATGTCAGACACAATATAAAATTTTAGAGAAACTTATAATTCTGTATAAAACTGTTTTCCATAGCTCAGCCCGTTCATGGCCATACTTAGCTGGCGTGGATGACATGTGAAATTTTTTACTAAGGGTAACGGTGGGAAATCTTGATTATTTCTTTTTTTTTTTTTTTTCCTCGCCGGTCTAAATTTTCTATTCACACTCTCGGTTTTGTTTCTCAGCCGCGCGTAAACTCTTTTGTTTTGCGCATCGCACACCCAGCTGAAAGAAAAATAAACATTTGTTTTATCGAAGCGGTGACAAAGATAAACAGAGAGCCTCGCACCGTGTCATGTTTTGTTTCGAAATATTGTATCCCTGGATGCGAATCTGCTATCGCTCCGCTGAGCGTCAAGTTGTTTTGATTCCGTTAATAAATTGCGATAAAGTCATCAGCGATCTAACAGTACTTGATGCGAGCTTTCATTGAGACTTATTTCATGACACGGGGGGATCTCAACCCGATCAAGCAGAAGTTGATAAATCATAGGATGGTATCAGCCACTCAACATCCTAGAATTATCCGCGCGGAGTTATTTGATCAGACAAGGTTAAACTTTGATAATTTACTCGACGCCGTATTTTAACCTGAGCGACGTACTTGGTGCGATTCAGCCGCGTTCGCCAATCAATTTCGAATTTCGACGGGGGCTTATTACTCCGTCCGATATTTTATTCACCGCTCACTTTTTTTTTATTCGCCGTAAACGGAGAGGGGATCGCGCGCCTTTTTTTATTGCAGATTTTTTTATTGTAATTTTTTTATTACAGATCTGACGAAGTTTTGTGGCCCGATATCCCGGTCATTCACCTAAGTCAGTCTCATTATTCGATTCTGCTAAGTCAACAGTAACAAAAATCCAACCATCCCACCGCATAACAGACCCCGATCAACTACCTTCGAATCTCAACTTCCACGTCACTGAACCGATTTCTACGTGATCGGGTGGAAGTAGGTAAATGAGACTATCACGTTACTTATCCCACGTGCAATCTCTTATTTTTCAAATCCTTGATTAGACACAGTTCTAGTCGACATTTTAATTTGATAATTTATTGTTGGTATCAAAGTAATGTGTAAAATGGATATTATAAGTTTATGGTAAAACAGTTCTCATAGGCCATCGAGAAAAAAATTGTTCAATATAAATTTCTTAAACGCAAAACGTTTAATATAAAACGAACGTTTTATGTTAATCCAAGTAACACACTTCAAACATAAATAATTAAGAAATTCTGAAAAATTTACCTTACTAGTTACTAGTTATTCTCTTTGAGACTGCAAAATAATATAAAAACGGGTGATATTCAATTTACAAATTAACACGATACGTAGATATGGATAGTTATATACAAATTTATTTATGCACAAACGTTGCCTTATTGCATAAAGAAACTGAATATATCGAGTTGGTTGGATCTTAAACAAATTCTGACATTTATAAATGAATAAATATTATTTTTAATGCAAAATATTGCATAGAATAATTTTGAAAGTGATAATTATTATCAATTGATTATTCAAACGATCATGAATATTCGTAAAAAATAACATCTTTTAATAAGCCATTACAACTAATTGCTATTTTATCAAAAAATAAACAAAAAATCTTGTTTAATCGATGTTTAAATTTTAAAACGATGAGAAGAGATGGATTTGGTTGATTCGCGTTGTTTTGATGGGATGTGAAAAGTGCGACATGATTTGAACCAACGACGTTTTGAAGATACATGAAAAGAGATGGTATACTCTCATTAGTGCCGCGTGGCACTTGGAATAATCGCGAGAGGGTGCTTTGATTAGCGGTCATTAAGTAGAGTTGACGCAAGCGTGAGACAAAAGACAAAGAAGTGCGTGGGTGGCGGCGCAGTCGATTATGGTTAATCCGAAATTAAACTGACGCTCGGAGCGTACGATAGATGTGCATCGATGAGCATGGCTCGCCGCAGGTAGCAGCGCTTCTGCCTGGCTCTAATGAGATGTAAACGATTTAACGCTAAATTAAGCACGACAATGGGTCCACTTGTGAAGAGTCGTTACCGCAGCTCGCACCCAGACCGAGTCTTGAAAAGCGGCCCGGCTCCGGCTTGAACTTGCGGATAATTTGGCATTGTTTCTTCCATTACGAACACTTGGGTCGTTTGCGCATTCTTGTCTCATCGCGAACCAAAAGGGGGCTTTCGTTATTATCAAGCCGACGCTGCCTCTGCAAGCCTGCGACGACGTTTCTTTGAACGTCGAACAATCGCGAGTCATGAATTCGCGATACCCAGCGCTCGCTTGCGGTATCGGCTCTCAACAAACTTTGCTAATTGTTCTTTCAGTTTGATGAAATATGTGCGGTCGCGGTGATTAAATCGTCCCCCTCTCTCTGTCCCTCTTTTTTTCGCTATTTATTTTCCTGGGCTTTTCTCAACGAAACGTGTATAGTTAAAACTACTAATGTCAATTTGCCGAGCTTCCACGCTATTAATTGTTCGCGTTCTTGCCACTCTGTGATTAAAGGCGCATTTAGTGTTTTTTTTTCAACGCGTTTTCGCGTACGCAAAGATCAATGCGTTTGCGTAAATTTTACGCGAACGCGTTTGCGTACGTTTGACAGGTCATCGCCAACTTCTGGAATGTGACTTGAAGTTGACTTTGATTCGTCAAAACTTACGCGAACGCGTTCGCGTAAAATTTACGC
>JAPYZS010000518.1:0-47431 GCA_030522925.1 Trissolcus japonicus
TATATATTTTACATTCTATGTACATATTTGATGCCTTTATATTCGATGATAAATGTTACGTCGGTTTTTGTGGATAATGTTATGTAGAATAGAATCAGTTTGTATTACTTCTGTTTGCAGAAAGCTAACCGAAGAAACAGTACCTGTTTATCAGTTCAATTTTTAAATCAAAAACTTGAAATTAGTTTTAAGAAATGAATTATACCGTCACATAAATTATATTTTTAATGATGCAAATAATTGCACTGAGAGAAATAAAATACTACTTTTCCAAAAAAATGTTCTAGAAAAGTCACGTTATCTGCTGTGGAACTGAATGCATATGCATATAATGTGAAATAGTTAAAATTTGTAATATTAACTTTTTAATATGATGAATTTTTATTTTTTTACATCACTGTTTTCAAAACTTCGTATCAAAAATGATAAAAGCTAATATAAATGAAATTAATTTTTCTCATCAATGATAAGGAAAGAAAAATCATTGTCAAAAAATTATTGTATACAATAATTTACAGTATTTAAAGTCATTTTTATGATTTAGTTGAACGATTGAAACAAATTTTCGATATCTATACTAACACCACACCATAATTATTTATTATTAATAGACACGCTCGGACATGGAATCTAACTTCGCAATTTATTAAGAAGTCGTGTATATATAGGAGCAATGGAGTGCTGTTCATCTCCAGCTATCGAAACTATCACTAACGCAGGGGACCGCGAATATATTATACTCATCATTTTGTGATCCTTAAATGATCCGTAAATGTTCGGCTATATTTGTGTCCAAATAGTACGAGCGCGTGAAAAAAAGTCACATCACCGATAATAATTTTCCTAAAAGTTAAGTCAATATTATGAAGCATCCGAATTGGTGACACAATATGAAAATTTCACAACTTCAGTTCCAGATTTTTGCACAGTTTACAATAAAAATGATTCTTGATATGACTTTCTTTAAATAATCACTCAGAAAACACTCGGAGAATCTCGGAGAAAAATTATTTGAATCTAATAAATTCAAGTTAAATAAAATAAATTTTATTGGGATATGAACCTAGTAAATGTTTATTAGGTTCATATCCCAATAAACTTTGTACTATTGTTGTACTATGCATTCTATTTAATAACAGTGATGTAAATTTTTAGTACAAAATTTCTCTCAGTGTGAAAAATGTTATTTCGAAAATGTAAAATCAGCTTCAAGCTGCTGCCATATTAAATAAACACAAACATAAAAATTATTAATATTTTCAAGCAATTAGTGCAATTGCCTTGGACACGAGATTAGGATGCTTGAGCCCGAACCAAAACAAACAATCTGAATCGCAACAAATGATACATTCCGTTCACGAGATGTTCGATCTGCTCTACAAATTGGAAGTGAATCCATCTTTATGGAAATATTATGATACCAAAAATGTTAAGCGATTGTTCAAAGTCTTGGACACGATCGATCGGTAAAAATATTTTCTTGCAAATGTTTTTCCGTTGGTTTCAAACCATTTTTTTAAACTGTTTCGATGAAACAGTCATATGAAAAAACTTGTATGTGCAGAATTTCTGCGAGCCGAATCACGTCAGCTCAAGAACGAATGAAACAATCGCTCACAGCTGACGCACACAACCGGGGCATTCTACAGAGACTGTTTGATATCGACGAGAAAACCGCTGTCGCGATGTCCATGGACATGTTAATTGCCGGCATCGATACGGTAACTTTTTAATAAACTTTTCAGGCAGTTATTTTACAATTAATATTATGAAATAACAATTTTGCAATCGACATACAATCGAGGTCACAATCTAGCCATTCAGTAACAATTTACCAGTTATTTTTGCGACGCAACAATTTCGAGACATATTGTCATTTGTTTTCCTCGTATATATATATATAACTTTTTTTCCGTAGAAACATTTTGTAATGGAAATAACGTATGAATTTTTATTGCATTATCATAAAGGAATCGTTTCAAACCACAGCCCAATCTATGCAAAGTTAAATTGTTCAATATTGTAATGGAATATTGTATCGGTTATTTGTAGTTATGATCGTATACGTTAACTGAGATTCAATAAAATGTATTTTTTTTATTTGCAGACCAGTTACGCTGCCGGGATGCTATTTTACCATGTCGCAGCAAACCCACGCATTCAGACAGAATTGAACGAAGAAATCGACAGCGTCCTCGTGACAAAAGACACGCCTGTCACTTACGAAGGTTTACAAAAAATACCTTACTTAAAAGCCTGCATCAAAGAAACACTGCGGATGAATCCCGTTGCCATTGGTGTACTCCGGACAATGAACGCCAATATCGTATTGGGAGGATACCAAATTCCAAAAGGGGTCAGTCAATTATAGAAGACAAACTCTAATACTCACATTTAACGTCAATTTTCGTTATTAAATGAAAAACATCTTGAATTGGAAGCCATCTTGTCAAGGCAGCCATCTTGTGACATCCAAGATGGCCGCCACTTTAAGCTCAAAAATTAGAAAGGTTAACTTTTTCGTTAACCTAATGATTTTTGAGGGAATTTTCATAACCTAAAACAAAGTTTGCAAATCGTGTAAGAAGATCTCGATTAAAATACTCGCAATGTTTCATTCCTTACCCTCATTCAGATATCGCTAACAACCGTAAAGCAGAAACTTTGTGATTTTCAGACTGATGTGATAGCGGCCCATTCGTTGATCTCCATGGACCCGAAGAATTATCCACAGCCGAGTAAGTTCATCCCCGAGAGGTGGATAAGGAACAACACCGAAGTGCCACTGGCCAACGAGGCACACCCATTTGCTTACATGCCCTTCGGTTTTGGACCACGAACCTGCATCGGCAGACGGTTTGCCGAACTCGAGGTGGAAACTCTTGCCATGAAGGTACGAGAGATAACTCAACGTTGCGTCATAGGTTCTCAAAGATTCACCATTTAATTGAGCCATATCTCTCGTGGTTACTCCGACTCGCAGGGAAAACTTAGAAAAGCTCTTTCCTCCCGGCGAGGGTCTCGTCGGTATAATCAGTTTAATTTATCAACTTGTCACGTTTGAACGGGGTATATGTTTGTTAAAAAAAAGTTTTATCCGGTTTTATCGCCACTCAACATTTGACGGCGATTTTAATGGAAGTTTTTTTTTTCTTTTTTTCATGAATGATTTATTACGAAGTTTCAGAAATTTTCGCTTCTACTATATTGACTTGACCTTTTCAGATGCTGCGAAACTTCCGGTTGGAGTGGCAACAACCTCCTCCACAAATCAAACACCATTTTATATCCACGGTAGGATCGCCTTTGAAATTCAAAGTGATAGACCGAACTTGAAACGCAGCATAAGTATAAGAAGAAATCTTTATTGGTGATATTATTTTCTTCGAAAGCTTATTTTATCGAACTAACCTAGGCCGCCATTTTGTAATGGCGATAATAATAATGTAAGATAATAATAATTTCTGAATTGTTGTTACCAGTCTTAAAGTTAATTAAAATAAAAATATCTCTGCATTATACTTGTAACTTTAATTTTCTTTAATATTTTTACACACCCCACGATATTTATCATTTTGGGTACATATAATTCACAGTATGAGAGACTTGAATACAAAATCATCAGTGTAATTTAATTAAGCGTAGGATACGTAATCTTGTCGCTGCACGGCGTAAATGTATTAAAACGTTATCAATGCCACGGAGCTTAATGTATTCTCCTGGCTCCAGTCACGAAAGTTTCTGAGGAATAATATAAGTCAGGCCGCATTAGCAGCGGAGGATCCTTCACAATTCAGACATGCGAATCACGTTTAATTCCTCACCAAGACAAAAAAAATCCCAGATCTCAATCGAGACCGACGAAAGGCCACCTAGGTGTCTCGCCAAATACGAAAACGTCCAACGACTCAGTTGCAATGTCCCAAAAAATTTACTTTTTCATCGAAAGAAGTATGATGAAAATATAATACTCTTGAATTAAATGCTTTATAAGAATAATTCATTATCAGTTTTTAACTAATTTCTTTAGAAAATTCAGATTTAAAAAAATTTATAAGGTTTTATTCATTTTATAAAGCGCCACCTAGTGAATTTTTGTTTTAAATGGCAATATAATCAGTTGTTTGATCATTTTTTCACTCAACAATGAATTTCTTGACAAAATACAGGTTAGAAAATTGTAAAAGGCTTTGAATTTATATATTTTACGCAGCGCCACCTGGCGGATTTATCTGGAATTGCGATATTACTCAATTACTTCGTGATTTGATCAGTCAACAATCAATACCTTGACAAAATTCAACATTAAAAAATCTTATTCAAGCTTATTCAAAATTATTTTACGAAGCGCCATCTGGCGGATTAATTAAATAAAGCAAAACGGATTGGTTTTCGTTACTTTTGTTTCGTATGAGTATCAAAATTATCATTTTTTTTCAAACTGAATGAATAAAAAGTTAGAAAATCAAGTTCAAAAATTATATCGAGTTGTAAAATGTACGTTAATGTTTATTAGGACAATTGCCAGTGTGCAAAGTTTGCGTATCGTGGCTCGGAAGCATTAACACAAAAATAATAGCTAAGGTCGTGATCGTCGGCCGTAAAAAGTCGTGCACTTCGCGCGTTCGTTCCCTTTATATCATACCAATTAAATACAACAAAGTGACTCCGTGGGGAATACGGGGCGGCGCTATAAAATATGACTTTTAATTAAACGACTTTTATAGATACGAACATACTCGCGCGCACATGCTCCCACGTGAAGTGATTCCATTCGCTGTTGCGTATCGCAATGTATAAATAACATTCCGAAATAATATGCCTCTGCTTTTTCATTTCGGGCTTAATCATATTTTTTTAATTCAATTACAAAATTATTTTCAACGTTCATGAATTTACATTGATCCATAAATATTTGTACGTTCAAAAGCGACAAAGTTCGACATTTTTTCCATTTTTTATTGAACAAAATGTTTTTAATTAAAAAAATAGTTTCTTATTAATTATGTAGAGACATTTTTATATCGATTCAATAATGGACGGATGAAATAAAAAGCAACAAAAAAGGTCACAAAATTGCAACAACAGTGTACCAGCGAAATTCGGAATGTGATATTAACGTCTGGGGAATTTCGTTTCGCTTCTTATTAGAGCAAATATTGACAAGCATTACATCGAACGTGAACCAATCAATTATAAAAAACGTCGAATGATATTGCACACGGTAAAAATGCATTTTAATACCGCCGATGAAAGATGGGCTAACTCGCTGTCCGTCCTTCTTTGACGTGTCTTTGCCTGGCATCAGCGATGAGATGCAAAAATAAAAAAAAACGATGAACCAGTAATCGGATAAAGAAAATTTGATTTTCCCTGAGATAATGATTTTACGCTAATGGCTCAGTCATCAATATTTCAAACTCACGTCAAAATTTATCCTTGGAAGTAAATATTTTAGCGGAAAAATATTGAAAATTATGTTTAAAAAATTGTCAAAGTTTTCGGGTTACTTTTCAAGTTGGCAGAAACAAATTGCATTCATCGACGGGGAAAAAATAATAAACATGGAAACAAAAGTTGGGATATAAAGATGGCGGGAAGTCGTAAACAGTTTGGAACGGTTTGATGCAATAAAAATTGTTGAAATCGCGTCAAGCTGTAAGTCTAACTTGCGACTTTAGTCGAGCGCGTTTCGCAGCGTCGTTTCCTCGCAAGAATAACGAGACGGTTTTGCTACGTCCCGACTTTTATTTCGGCCGCACGGAAATCGGAAACTGTAGAGTCGGATGCTCCTCCATAGCTCCGCCGGAAATCGTAGTACGCTCCATTAAGCCCATTGATCTCGCAGCATTTTCTTAAAACAGCGGCTATCCCGCCACCCACCCCTCTCCCGTCTGATTGATTCGTAATTTTTCTTTTTATCCACTCCATCTTCTTATGGTCAATCAAAATTCTTAACAATAAAGACATTTTTCATCAAATTATTTATCAACTTATAACAAATCTACAATTCTTTTTTACTTTTTTACTTGTTTTCATTTTGATTGATTTCCTTTGGTATTTAGAAAACCTCCTAAACCTCATACATTCCTGTTGTGGAACCACGAATAGAGTGAAAGTTTAATCGCAGCCTTGAATTCATTCACAGTAAACGATCAAATAAAAAGTATGTGAGTTTTATAATTGTATTTATTTTTCATTTGTAATGTACAAATTTTATTGTACACAAAAAAAATGTTTGATTGTTTTATTTTACATATAAATTAATATAATTAATTAATTGAATTTTACGTTTCTTTCAATTGTTCAATAGATAATAGTTTGCAACTTGGATTGAAAAAGTGATTGCCTGAAGAAGAAATGATTAAAAGTGCCTATTTATAGCACATCAGCAGTATTTAAGATGTGGGCAAAACGGAGTGAAATCGAGATCAAATAACAGAAACCAATTGCAAAGCTGCTTTGAAGATGTCCAAACTTTTATTATCCTCTAACGTAGGATTGCGGAAGCACCTGTCCAAAAATAATAACTGGGTATTAAGGTGACAGCAAACGAAGAGGATTTCCTATTTTGATATCAAATTTTACTGAGCATTATTGTTATACGTCCAGGAGTTTATTCATCTTACTCGTACTTGTCAAGATTATAAATGACAAGGAAACCTGTGAATTGGAATTTTTTTCTAGAGTATATCTCAAAAACGTCATCATTAAAGTACCATTTAAAAGTAAATGACAAAAACAAAATTACTTTTGAAAACGAGAATGTTGATTTTGATTTCTAATAAAGAGATATATTTTTTTAATTTGAAAATTTTATCAACTTAAACATGAAATTTAAAACGCAATAAATTAAACTTGAAAAAATAGAAAGCAAAATTAAATACGATTTAAAGTTCTTGACAGATTTATAATTGAAATGTGGGCATCAGTGAATCTGAATAAATTTGTTTTAATTAGTTTCGAAATTTTAGAAAAGTTTGCCTCCACAAAAATTTTGTTACCCTGATACGAGTAAGTCATACGAGTGATATCGATTTTAATTTGGATTAACAATCAAAAATTACGTCGAAAGTTGACTCTCCTAGTTTGACCTGATTCCCTGATAGTTGAGATGCAAATTTGAAAAGAATTTTGCACATTGACAAATTATATTTGATCAAATTGGATGGTCGTATTTGGGAATGCTAAAGTATCAAGAAAATATAACACAATCGCTAACCAAAAGCATATCCATCTCAAAATTGCTAAGTTGTGAATAAAAATCAATATTAGCAAATTTGCATTAATAACAAAATAGTCAAACAATTTTTTTTCTATAAAATTTAATTTATTATTAAAACAGATCTTGAGTTCAAACAATTTTCGATTTGAATTTTTTTTCAACTTTTAATTTCTTTATTTTGAATGTATAAAACAATTGATTCAAAACGAAATTCCATAAATTTAAATAGAACCTGAATTGAAAAAAATGTGATTTCAAAAAATGGTTTTTCAGTGTTTGAAAATTTGTTATAAACAAAATCTGGTGCATTCAAAATGGTTCCAGTAACTCTATTAGGAACACATGTGGAATTGTGAGAATCAGTTCAGAGCAGTAAATTTCAATCGGTCCATTTTACGTCAGTAGCACCTGGAGGAAACACTGCAATCCTTTCATAAATGATGTGCCAAGGGTCTTCAATCAGTGTTTGCTTTCTTTCATCATTTCCCTTTTGCTTTACTTCCAGCTTTATTTTTCTTTTAATTTTCTTTCTCTAACGTCCAATTGAAATAGAAATATTGCCAAAGGCAAAGTCTTAGCTATTGAATGGCACAAAAGAAACCCTCATTGGTGCACTGGGTCTAATACTCAATAGTTCCTTACATTTTCCATCTAAAAAAATTTCACCAACAAAAATTATAACAAAAAAGTTTATTTTAAATATGAATGAATAATTAAAAAAAACTTCTTTAAGTTCAATTGACTTTTTGAGTCAAATTCAAGTTTTCTGGGTGACGCTATCTTTCTTGTACATTTTCTCAATTTTTCGAGACACTGAAAATGGAACAATCCATGTTAATTCACGTGTACAAATCGCAGACGTCTTGCACAAGTTCTGCTCGAACATTCTCAAAGATTGCAGTCTTTATTAAGTGATAACATTTTGACGTCTTATCGTTGTTGAATAGCATCTCTCGTTTGACGCTAAGCAGCTTAATCAAACTTTAACAATAAAAAAGTTCAACTGGATTCATAAATTTATCTCAACAAATTGTTTCAACATTATTTTTTCATTCGTTATTTTAATCAACAAATAAACTATTTTAATTTGTGATATTTTAAAAATAAAATTAGTTTGTTTCTGTTTTTATTAATAAATTTCTTTTTATTTATTAAATTATTTATAAAACTCGTATTTGTTTTGTTGTATATCTGTAACATTTTGTAAACCATCATGAGCCTCCGTGTATGTAAGTAAAATACAACTATCGCTTGTTTCAAAATTCCGCTCACGATTTCCAATAAGCGGAAGCTCGTTCGTTGCTGAAGACGGACACTGTCTGCGGAGCCTTGAGAGAAGCGAGCGTGATCTGTAGACCAAGACGCGTGAAAATGTTATTTTCCCCACTCATGACGCACTTGATAGAAAAGCATGCACCAAAAAACATAACTGCGACATTAAGAAAAATTATACAAAATTAATACAAGCGAAATTGTCCTCTTATCATCCACTCCTTTATTAAAAAAACATTTTTAATAACAATTTCTCATAAAAAAATATACATTTTGTTACCAAATTTGTTTCGCAAATTTTCATCAAAACCTTAAGCAAAAGCTGATTAAAAAAAAAGGGTTAAGAAAACTTTGCAACGAACAAAAATTGAATTGAGTGACAAAGTGAACAGCATTGAGCGTAAAGAAAACAGTGATATTGTATTAACAAAAGTTGTCTGGAATAGTGTAGACATTTCGGCGAATGAATGAAAAGCGCAGAAAAATCGATCCCGAGGAAGAAAATAGAGCAGTTGGCGCAAAACTTATGGAGATGGATTCGCCAATGTGTCTCCGGACAGGCGTAGTTTATCCTTCCTTTTGCGCTGTTTTACGAGGCGCACAAAAGTTGTACATTCGGCTTCATAGTTGTTTAATGGTCTTTCAATTTCGCAAAATTTCAATTGAATTGTAATCGTACGAAATTGAATTGGGGCGCGCGCATTATGGCTTTTGTTGTCCGGTCTCATTGAAGTTCCTCGCTTTAAACCAATTCGGGACTTTTTTCTGAGCAAATATTGCTCAGCTATTAAGCTTTTTGCGATTGATTCGCGCGATTGTCATTTCAATAAACAACGCCCTGTTTTACTACAAACACAAATTCGTTTCACAATATTCCGTTCCCGCAACTCTCTCAATATTATTTCGCTTACAATTTATGTCATCCCATTCATTATGGCAAATTAAAACTACAATACAATCGACGCAAATTCAATTTCCATCAAATGTCTGTACATTTTCGAGTCGCACATTTTTGTTTGAACTTTGTTTTTCATTTGAAAATGGAACTTTTCAATTAATTTCGGAAGACGGCCAGTAATATTTTTTAATTTTTTTTTCTTCCTGTTCAATTTGACAATTTCTCGTTTAATAAATTTTTGATTAATCGAAAAAAAGAAATTAATCAAAATTACATGACCAAATTCCTCGAATTAAAATGTTTGATAAATCTTGCCGCCATACAATTAGTCTTTTTCCCTAGATTGCTTTTTTTACTTTTCTTTTTTTTTCTTTTTTTCGTTTCGAGTTTCTCCACTTTTTGTGTTTCTCCCAGACGTTATTACTTAGACGCGTTGATGCATGCAATTTTTTGTTCTTCCACGCGCAATCATAAATCGTGTACTTGTACACAGCCAAGCGCGTCCAAATGAAAGCGCTGAAAAAAAGTTTATTCGAATAATAATCCGTGATACATTTTTCGTATCGCATTACAGGGGACGTTATTGCGAGGACGAGTGAAAGATAGGAGCTTAAAACATAAGAGCGGAACGAGCAAAATTCATCCTGCCCCTGATCGTGACAAATTTATTCCGACCCAAGCTCGATGTAATTATTTCTTCATTCACTTTCATATCCAAAAAAAAGAACAAAAAAAATGAAAAATAATTTTATTAGTATTTATTAACTTTAAAAAGCTACAAATTTATTTCAAAACCAAAACTCGACGTGATTATTTCTTCATTCGGTTTCGTATAAAAGAATTTAGAAATGTATAAAAATGAAAAATTCTTTCATCAGTTTTTTCCCTCCTTCAAAAAAAAAAAAAAGAGATGAGAATGAAATCACATCCATAAATGCATCATAAGTGACTACTAAAAATCTGTGAAAAAGTGGCACTGCGTTTGAGAGGAGGGTTCAGATTTAACAACAAAAATTCTTAAACTATCGATTTTGTCGAGTTTCGATCCAAGCTTGCTGCATCGCCCATATCGACAACGGCCTCATATAGCCGATGGCACGATAATGTTTGTTCTCGTGAAGAGCCTCGGGTGTCTCGAAACCCATACCGATTTTCTCGTAAACCGTTCGATAAGCACCCTCTGCTGTGCGGAAACCTTCCTCGATCATACCCTGAAAAATATCGTCACGTATTTATTATATTATATATATTAAAACTAAAGAGTTTATCGAAAATTTTGTTCCTCCAACTTAATAAAATAATTTTACATCGTAATTTTACAACAGTTTGTTAAATATAAAAGAATAATCTAAAATTACACGAGATATGATTAATTTTGTAGATTCTTTTTTCTCAAATTCCATAATTTGTTATCTCAATTGGAAACTCACTTCGTAGATCATGAGAGCGGCCAGGCTGTAATTCACCCCGATCCACATTTCTTCGCTCTGTATTGCCGTGGTGTCGACTGATCCAGAAGGCATAAAACCGTTCACCGCTCCTTGTTGTCCGTTTTTGTATCTCATCACGTTGTTCTTAAAAATTGTCTCCAAGCTGGACCTAACTCGGTCTTGAGGGAACACCTTAGAAAAACATTTTCATTTTCTATCGTTCCATCATTCTTATTTATTTTTCGCATAACTTTTTATACTTCATACCTCATACCGAAAGCCGCAGGTCCTCATCATCCAGTGCCCGCAGAGCTGATCGCTCATAATGCTCATACAATAGCTGCTATTGCTGTGATCGAAATTATAATATTGACCTAAAAACAAAATAAAGAAAAGTTGGAGAAAATTTGGACTTTAATTATAATTAGGCCATCGTAACAAAAAGAAACAGGCAAAAGTAAAACACGCCGAAGACAAGAATTCTTCTTTTTTCCTTCTTCTCTACGACTGGGAGTGAAGAAGTGTCCAACTTTGTTCGCGCCGGGGACAAAGAAAGCGTAATGAAAAAAGTTGAGTCTCACCGTTCCAGAGCTTTTCCTGGAACGCCACTTTTCCTTTTCGCAATATCTCGTTGTACTTTTTCGCCTCGTCCGTGTGCTCCAGAATAGTCGCTATTTTTGACGCACAGTACAAAGCGGCCAACCAAAGGCTACCGCAATATGCACTAAAAAAGTTAAACACGAAATTTCTTTCCGTCTTCCTATCTTTTATACTTTTTATTATTTTTTTTTAAGAAAAAAAAATTTTGTAAAAACATATTTATTTTTATTTTTCTACTTTATTGAATTTGTTTTTTTTTTTCTTTTTATACCTTGCCCCTGACATAACCCACAGATCATAAGTCTGATCGGGAAAATTTCCGTTTTCGATCAACCCATCCTGATCCTGATCCCAATTCAAACTGTATTCGACAAGCTGAAAAATATGAGAACCATATTTATTAGTGCAGAATAATAATTTATTAAAAAAAAAGTTTAGATTGTACGTCACAAAAACTCACCTCCCTTATGGATGGCCATAGATCCTTCAACTGGTCGACGTTTTTATTTACAGTATAATCACGATAGCAGCAAAGAATAAATTTCGTGTTTAAATCCTTCCATTCGGATACATCGTGAATCGGATAAGAATTAATCAATCTGAACGGTTCTTCATCTGAAATATACGAAGGCAAAATACTGAAATATATGAATTTATTACTAGTGTTTGTTTGCCGACTAATAAGCAAATTTATTGGGAACGATTAATTTTCAACTTTTTCTCTCCAGTTTTGCTCTATCAAATAAATTTCAAAGGCGAAAAAAAAAGTCTTACATTATCTTTTTCATTCAGACATTTACAAAATGCAGACTTCAAAAGTATTTGAAGTATTTTTTTACTGTTTTAAATATTTCTTTTTTACCAGGATCCCCTATATCATGTGGGACAGATCCTTTGACTTTTCTTTCATGCGTTTGTCCATCGTATAAAGTTTTCCGGATAGTCCTATCTTCCTCGCCAATACCGTCTCGATAATCGTACTGCAACGACTCTTGTAACTTTGGCCACAATTGTACCAATGCAGAGGACGCATAAAAGTGAACGTCGTAAGTGTTGTACATCCTGTACTCGTGTCCTTCGAGATAAGCAAACCGACCAAACACTGATCTAAAAGAAGAAAATTCAGTATTTAAAAAAGATTCACATTTTTTATTTCAATTTTTTCATAGAACATTGCAATTTTCAATTTATCTTTTATCAAAAATTTATATTTTTAACAGAACAAAAAAAACCTTGGATCTGATTGTGGATAGTGATCGCTCACATTCGCCCGGATCCAAACTGTACCTCCATCCGTCACAAAGTACAACTCGTTAAACAACGCGCTTTTATACCAGTCCGGCAGATCTGCGTCATCTAAAACAGTGCTCTGCCAGTGAAAAATTTCCCTCTCCCACAAATGGTATCTTTTCAACGCGTGTCTCACGATGTCCGGCGCCGCAGAAGCTCCATTCCTCCCAGGGAAAAATTTCGTATAATACCTGCAATTACAAAAAAAATTTAAGTCCCATTCGTCGCAATTTATTTTATGAATCAAAATTTTTACCTCAGATATTTCATTTCGTTGCAAAAGAAGTTAATTTCCGGCATGTCCCATGCGAGACAGAACTCAACCTTACTTTTTTCACCAGCTCCCACTAATTTTGACGAACAAACTGCAGCGGCTGAAGCGTTTCCTGAAAAATATCAAGGTTGATGTTTTTTTTTTTTTCATATTTTTTTATAATCTTTTTAAATTTTTGTTTTTGTTTTTTCTTGTATCAATGAAATTTTATTTATAAACAATTTCTTACTAAACTTGGGGGTTCTTTTTATCGCATTTTCCTGGAGACAAGCTTTCGTCTCTAAATTATTCCATAAGGATCGCCCAGTGCCGTTCGGATCGAAGAAAAGCATTCGCGTAACATTAACATCATTTCTCGATATCGAACTTATAGCGTATGTGCACGCCATATCGTGCAGCTCCTGGTGTATCATAACTCCAGACACATTATCTTCGCATTCGAAATATTCATTCCACTTTTCTCCTGAAATTTCATATCATCAACATTACTTTTACTCACATCTCGATGGTATGAGATAAACCAGCCGTAACTACATAACACAAAATGTATCCTGACTTCTTTTACATACAATATTGTTTTACTTTTTTTTATTCATTATTATTATTATTATTATTATTATTATTATTATTATTATTATTTTATTAATTTTGATTCATATTTTTTCATTTTTGGTTTTAAAAGTTGTTCACCCTTTTTATCATTTTTGTTGCCAGTTCCACTCTGAAAAGTAAAGGTAATGCTGACAATAAAATCTTCATTCGAGTTGTTCACAATGTCCCAAACGAAGACTGCACAGGGCAGCGAGCTGTCTTTGTAGTTGTGCGGGATAACTGGCGAAATTTGACGGCAGATCAACTTCATTCCAAGCTCCTCTATATCGTATTCCGTCCAGGATCGCGGATACAATGCCGTGTAATTTGCACGTGCTCCGACAAAGCCCCATTTCCAGGATCTCAGAACTTTTGGTTTCCTGTAATATTCATCAAACTTGATCCAATTTCACACAAAACATTATGCTATTTCAATATTCAACATCTAATTTGTATTATTTATATCATCTTTACTTTTCTTTTTTTCTTTTTTGTTCTCTATTCTTTTCTTCATTTGATTTCCTTTATTCTTTATTTGTATTTTTCACATATATTTAAATTCATACTTATTTGTTGACAGAACTTGATTATAGACAACTTTTCCATCAGGTTTTGCCACAGTGACAATAAATTGATTAGCCATCATGGTTTTGTATTCATAAATCCCAGGCTTTAGAGCGTATCGACAAAACTCTCCTCGAAACCCCCTGCCGATGGAACCTGCGCCTATCCCACCAATCGGAACCCCTTAAAGTCATAAATTGGATATAATTAATCGATTAATACTATTAAAATAAAAAATAAAAAATTTGGAAGACAAAATTTTAAAAATCCATTTTCACTTTCAGAACCTTACCATACATCTGCAAGCCTGTTTTCATAAAAATGTAATCCATCACGGGTAAACGACCTTTTCTAATTATGCGTAAATACCATAAGAGGTATCTGAAAAAAATTGGTTTATTATTTTCAATTTTAAACGTTAAAATGTAATTTAACAAATTTAGGAAATTAAAATGCAATTTGGGATGTCGTGTCACTGTTTACTTGTTTTGCAAATATTTCATCATTTAATTTGAAAATAATTATAATCAAATTGCATGATCAAGTTGAAAACTATTTTTGAAGTCAAATTGTCAACTATTGAAACAAAAATTAAATAAAAAAATGTTTTAAACATTTTTTTAATGAAAAAAGGGATACCAACCGTATAATCATGCCAAAAATCTGAATTATTTGTCTAATCTTTGGTGTTGAACCCTGGGTCCATCTTTCGGGAAACTCGTGATCCAGTTTGACCTTGAACCCGTACCTGGGTACTTTTGTAACATTCCTGTCCATGATAAGTCTACTCCTGAACAAAATTAAAAAAATTTAAAACAAGAATTAAAATGATAATACGCCCACTTTCTGTGTTTTCATGATTTTGACAGATTTTCTAACCTCACTTTTTTTCTAATTTAGACCGCAACAAATACTGCAACAATACTGAACACGTTGATGATTATAACAATAGAGCAAGTTCTTGATTTTTTCCTTCACAATAACATTTTGACAGAATTCCTAACCTCACTTTTTCGGTACCAAATATGCACAGTCCAATTTACAAACTCCAAACCCAATTATTATACAATCTCAATATTTCGAAAATAAAATTCATATTGAACAAAAAAAATCATTAAAATACGTAAAAACAACTTTTTTGGTTTTGTTTATCTCAAAATAATAGTAGATACGTAACCTTGTATGTATACAAAACAGTAAGAATAAATAATATATCTCTTGCGCATGCGTAAAACGTAAAATATCGTATTTTTAAACTGTGGTTTTTCTCCTTCGAGAAAAATGAAAATAAAAAAATGAAAATTAAACAAAAAAGAAGAATGAGAGATAGATGAAATAATAAATCTCCAACTCATTTTTTCATATCAAAATGTAATTTATTGCATGACACGATATATCCACTTGTCAGTAACGTAGAAAAAGTTATATCACTTTCCTTTTCTCTCGAGTACCATCATCTCTTTCTTAGATTAACAATCATACCGCACGCCTCGTGAAGATTAAAAGAGAAACATCACGAAAAATACAAAATATCATTTACAAACAATCCTGCATCGTTGTATAGCACATTTACTTTGTTCAGCACAATTCTACAGTGCGCGAAAAGGCGACTGTGAGAACAAATCTCTAAGACGGAAATACTTATTTACAAAAACAAACAAAAATTGTAAATCGTAAAACCTAAAATTGTACGCAATAATTAAATAGTGTAATACAATGCGAGTCGCGAGAATCTCATGTGCAGATAAATGCAACACTCAGTAATGGAATGATCGCTTAATGATTTGTGTTAGTTTTTTTTTGTTTCTTATGGCTTGGTTACAACATTTCTGTACATAAATATTTGGCAAAATTACTGTACATGTTATTTTCTCTATGTACAACAGTTATGTACAAGTCAGTTTCGAGGTTGTTCGACAGGTTGCTCAGTTTTATATGAAAGACAAATCTCAATTTACAGCATAATACAATATCCTGCCAATTTTTTTTCGGTTCTTCAAAATTCTCTTCCTTAAACTTTAACAGAACTAAACATTTCTTTTTTCCTTTATTTTTTGTTTTAAATTGATTGATATTGTATTTATGATGAAATTCATACAGTTTTAAGGCACAAGTATACACACTCGCTGTACAATTGGTTGTAAACCCGAAATAATCGTTTGAATTCACTTGTTAAGATAAACTTAATCAATAAATTCACAACGTTGAACTGACTTTATTTTTTGACGATGATGATACTTAAAACTATTTTTTTTCGCACAGCCAAACTTCCAACCACACTCGCATTCAGAAGGCAATAGGAACTTGCGACGCAAGTTAGGAAAGTCTTTCTCCAAATCAAAGATAGTCACGAAAAATAAAAACAGAAGTTCTGAGGAACAACTTGATTGTTCCCTGCGATTAACATTTCAATCAAAATTGTGACTATCTTTTGTAAAACTGAGCAACAGAAGAAATGAAATGATAAAATATCCAAGCGTCAATTATCCGCTCAGATTCAAACGTCAGACACAGACGAAAAATGTTTACAAAATGCTAGTCGGAAATTCGATGAATGTCTTTTTTCTTTTTGTTTTTTTTTTACACAACACGTGATCGCGAGGTGAACTTCTAGTTTACATGAACACCGCAGTATGCTAAGTTCGCTTCAGTTTGGCACTCAGCGCGACGACGTGTCTGGCCGACTGTTATACCGCGCAACCTTTTCGCGTGCCGTACAAAATTTTTAGTTCCGGGAAGATGACTTTTTTTATAAGCGCATTTGTTTTCGATGTAAGCATCTCGCGTGTCGCATCTCGTTTGTAAATTTTGATCCCTGGTCGGTGTACCAAGAACGCGTTGTCCAGAATCAAGAAGTCATAATCCATCACGCACAATGCATAACCCTAAAAAAACATTTTCACATAAAAAAATATTTTTACCAAATTTTTACTTAAACTTAATTTAAACTTAATTTTTTCTACTATTCAAATTTTTGTTTTAGTCTCTAAGGAAAAAAAAAACAGTTTATTGAACCTGAGTCATTTTATCGCTTTTGCCTTCCCAGCTGAGTCGCTCGTCATAAAACGGCTCGTCATTAGAGCCAATAAAGATCGGCTCCCAGTGCAAAAAATTGCCTATTCTCTTTCCGACATGAAATACGTTCAGGCCTTTTGTTTCCGGCGCCTCCTGCCATTCCTTGCCACGAGGTATATTATGACAACCGGAGCATAGTTTTTTATGGAACGGAATGGCAGTTCCCTTTTTCAGCATCTCAATCTAAAATAATAACCGGATTAATAATTCCACATTTAAAATCAATCCTTCACTTGTTCACATTGATTTATCTCAGACTGATACGAACCAGCAAAGTTTTGTTGTCAGGCGGAGTGCTTTTTTCGTCCACCTCAAAGATCGACAGGACAAACACCTTAGGATTTGGTGTGAAAAATGCAGGCTGGTCATGCCTGCGCATCATCTCCAGGAATTTAGTTACGAGATTTGGGCTCGGGTAGAGCTCGATGTCACTCGCAAGGACGAAGTGCGTGACAGCAGACTCTCTTGCGACGTTCCTGCCCACGTTTACGGGGTAGAACAATTTCTTTTCCGATTTGTACATCTTCGCCACCGAAACGTTGACCCAAGGAGCCGGCAGGGAACAATTGTAACCTTCGTTTAAAATCTTATCTGTAGGTGGAATCTGAACAAAAAAAATAAAGGTATTAAAATTAAATTAAAAATGAAAGATAAATTAAAGATAAAGCTAAAATAAAATCTTAAATTTAGTTGGATAGATAAGAAACTAACCGACTTAGGGATATGTTTGGTACTAAAATAAATATGAAAAGAGACGAGTTGAGCGATGAGAGGACTGCCGCAGGTTCTGAGGTACTTAATGGCTTTGACAGTGGCTGACAAGTCAGTTCCGGGTGCGTGCAGCGCTATCGAGATTGGCGCCTGCCATTTTTCCAGCAGCGGTTCCACGTTATCGAGGAACGTGTAGTCTGCGTGGGTCGTATACGTTATGCTCTCCCAACAGTGGAATCTGCGAGACATTGGCACATAGTTGTAGAGGACCCAAAAGTCACCCCGTTGAGCTTTCCTTGGCATCGGTATCTTATCTGTGCAGGGTATGGCATCTTGCAGGCGCATCGGTGTTGACACAATCGGAATTTCCTACATTGACAAAACAAACATTAAAATACAACTTACAAATTGAAAATAAAATCAATTAAATTGGTTTCAAAATTTAATTTCAAATTCATTTTAATTCGAGATGACACAAAAATAAAATTTATTGATTACAAGAGAAAAGTTTATCCGAATGGGCTTGGAATTGTGTCGAGCAATGTTGTAAAACTGAGTAATTGGTTGCTAGCCCATGGATCCTATATTTAGAATAATTTCAGTTCGGTCAAAAGTTATTACAAGCCACGAGCCAAAGTGGGTTGAATAAACTTCGGTCCATCATTTTCACCAAAAAGCCGGACTCAACACTCAGAGGAAAAAAATTAATTCATTGATTTTTCAAGTTCATCGAACGATTCCACTTTTTTTTTATCGCGCCACTTTATTCCTATCAATTGGTTGACCTTCTTCGTTCCACAAATTTAATGACCCCAATGCTTATCAGTGCACTTACAACTACCGGAAGATTTTTTTTTCTATTTATTTGTAACAACCGCAATGTCAATTTTTTAAATCAAAATCAATTTTATCAGAATTGATTGTATTTCCTTGTTTAGTTTATTTTCAACTGATAAAATACAGTTTCTCATTTTTTCTATCTAATCTTTGATTTTTCTCTTGTAATTTCAAAAGTATGTCAAATTTCATAACAATATCACAATTTAAAAAAAATTTGATAGAAAATAAGTTAAAAAATTTTTCGAAAGATTCGAATCTAATTTTGTAAATTTGACTGGTGGAGGTACCGTTTGATTTCTAAGGCTTTCACTTTTTTTCTCTTCCCTGGCCGTTTCATTGTCGCTGGGATTCGCAAGATCTTTGGTAGGCGACAACGACGTGGAAGAGGAAGAGACGAGGGTGTCCTTCGGAGCGGTGAGGTTGGTCCTGGTGGCGTAGAGCGCCTCGGGGGGCACCTGGGCGACGTAGTTGGGTTCCTCGATCCAGGGCCCGGAGGCGCCGAAATGCGCGCACACATACAGCAGCACACAAACGTTCAGCACCACCGAGAGCCGCAGCGCCCAGTTCCTACGGCCGATCATCACGCTTTCTTCTTACGCCTGCCGCGTCTGCTGATCTTTCTCCTCCTCCTCCAGACGACTTGCGGCAACTCCTTAAAACGCGCCAGCTCTCAAATTGCTCTGATTGTCCAATTTTCAAGGATACCCTATAAACAAATAAATTTGAAATTCACTTTGCAGATTAATTAACATGTGATTGTATTGATTCAGGATACAACTGAGGGTCGGTTTGCCTCAAGACTCGAAGTTTAATTTAATGTATTAAAATGCTAATTAAGGCAAACGAATGGAAAAGATTGCGATTGAGCAATAAAATGTTCATAATAAGCGATAACAATTGATAATAGCCGAGCGAAGAAATGGTTTGTTGCAAAAGTTCTATTATCTTAATGCGCTAATTGGGAACATGCTTTATACCTCATTTCAATTTGTGACTTTTTTTTCTCGGTTTGAGATTAAAAATAAAACTGACATTTTTGTGGGTAACCAATTTAACTTGTCAGATTGTAAGAATAAATTAATGAACATCAATTAATAAAAATAAATTAATAAAGTATACTTTTTCAGATTTTTGTTTTTCATTTATATCTATTTCTTTTGGTTTTTTTAATAACGAAAATCCTTGGGTATCGAAAACTATAAGAAAAAAAAATTCATTAGACATCAGACGGTTTTTAATCAGCCAAATGGAAACGATTTGTATCATCTCTCTCTGTCTAAAAGTGAGAATAGAACATAAAAATGTGAGTTACGATGAGTCGTCGAAAAAATTTTTCGTCTTTAAATTTAATAGCAAATCTGGCAATTTGTCAAGCCGTCGCAACAGAAAGCTGACGTTTGATTACGACGAAGCGTTTTGTCCTCGTCGGAACGATTTCCATTTGAAGTCGCGCGTTAATGATTTCTGTAATGAAAGTCTGCTGCGAATCTTCGTAAATAACGGTTTTTTCATTGGTTTCTTAATTGTGCGTTGCTATCATTATACAATAAATACGAACGTCAAGTTTTGTAACAACTGTCAATTAATGTTTTAAAACAAATTCCACATTTAAAAGATAAAAAAAAGATGAAAATTATTTGTAATAATTTTTTTGTTTTAATAGAAATCAAATTTTTACATTTTATTAAATTCACTAAATTTTCTTTTCTAATTACATCAAATAAAATTCCTAGATAAAAAGTTGACAAAATATTTAAACAATAACAATTATGAAAATTTAAACAAAATTGAACGGAAAAATAAAATTTTTGTTAATGTAATTAAATTGGCGTGTAATAAAATTTGGCCCGGTTGTCATTGTCCAGAAACATTTGTTTGTCGTGAAAAACTTTGTTTATTTAGCTCGTCAACCTTCGGCTTATTGACAAGACCGCTTTTATATTTCAAACTAAATGTACATCATTAAAAAAAAGTCATGTATCCAACTGTTTGCCCGTCAATTTTGTTCCTTAGTTTGT
Organism: Trissolcus japonicus; assembly: GCA_030522925.1. Classification (NCBI taxonomy): domain Eukaryota; kingdom Metazoa; phylum Arthropoda; class Insecta; order Hymenoptera; family Scelionidae; genus Trissolcus; species Trissolcus japonicus. Next base: position 20,789 of record JAPYZS010000518.1, read on the forward strand.
TCATCAATTTGTTCTATCCTCGGCTTTGTTTTATTACAGTTCCCTTTGTCATGAACACTCAATTACAAAACTTTGTAATAAAGTTATGAAAAATGAAAGAGCGTCTAATTGCAGAAGTTCGTTTCCGCTAACGAGAAAAAAGTACCGGTCGTGGCCCACCGGATGTTTGCGTGGGTAAAGAAAGTAATGATACAAAAAACATTATTTAAGCGCGCTACACTCGCTATAGCCAGAAATGAAACTGAAATTAAACTTTCAAATCACGTCGAACGTTGCAATATACGCAGGAACTAATTTTAAACAATACAACTTTTCTTCTCTCGATACAATTTTTATACAATTTTATTTTTCATTTTTATATACATCTTCACAATTTCTTTCGTACAATTTTTCTCATCAGAACAAAATAATTTTATTACATCTTACATTACAAACTTCAAATAAAAAATAATTACAAGATATTTTAGATTGAAATGAAACATTGAAAAAGTAAGATTGAAAAGAATAAAAGATTTTTTAATATGAAAACAAATATTAAAAAAAAAAATATTAAAACCCCCCGGAACATCTGCATTACGTTCACGTATTTTGTTCATGACTTCCTTTCTTCCAATCGATAAACCGTAAAATAATAAAGTATGCATTTCATAACAATTGCTTTTTTCACATGGTTTTATGGTTTTACGAGGAAAGATATTGTTATGCCTGAAGGCACCTTAATGGATGGGACGATGAAAAAATTACACAACCGAGTGATCTGTTGAAAACTTAAGGCCGCTAACATTCGATTAAGAAACACGAGTCTGTTATAAGAAAGCATTTCTATGCAACTTTATCGAAATAGTACAAGAGTTTGTTATCGCGCTAGATAATTGTGAACAAATAACGATTAAACCTCTCACAAACCCGGATATATTGCTGCAACGCTTCGAACAATCTCGCGTCACTTGTTTACCGTATTTGTAATCTTTTGTGTATTTAATTTTAATCTTCCTTTTTATATCTTCTTTATACTTTATATTTTATTTTCTATTCTCCATCTAAATAGTTTACAGTTAAAACTTTATTTATCGATCTTACTTGGCAAACTTTAAACTTTGTATTTGTTCCAAAGTTGTTAATCGTTTGACATGCAAACTATAACAATTTTTTTTCATAAGACCAAGTTTGAATTATTTAAAAATGTATGTATACTTTGTTATTTATGTATACTTTTATAATTTTTTTTAATAATCATTACTAAGTGCACTTTCGAGATAATCCAACACTCGAAGTTTTGTATTTTAATGTATTTGTATGTTTATATAAATTTTTATATACTTTTGTATATTTCTTTAATATTTTTTTATCCTTTTTTTCGAAGGTCTTTTTTTCAGTTAAGAAGAATCGTGATTCATCCGACATAACTTGAATTAATAAGACGACCATCTTCTCAGTACAAAAAATCGTCTCGCAAGTTTGCTTTGGTCTTCATGACTTTGACTCACGTCCATAAACCCCTGGATTTATTCGCGTGACAGCCCGGCTATGTATCCACTGCCCAACGTTATTAACGATTCATTAATCGCTGAAGAATTCATGAAATCGATGCAAATCATGAGAACATATAACTTTGTACTAATTGCTTTGCTTATAGACGTTTAACTATGATTGTCATCATCCTTTCCTCTTGTTTTGTCATAACTTTTTTTTTCCTTTACAAAAAAAGTGTGGAAATCATCAACTTTATTGTATCCCTATTTTTTCCTTTTGTCATGAAATCCTTGAATTATCAATTTTCTACATTAACTACAATGTTTTCGTATTTTTTTTTTTTTTTTCATTTACTTAATAATTTATCAAGGACAGTTCTGATTGTTTTGTTTTATTTTGTTTTGACTCAATTTCATGTTGATTTTGTTTTGTTTTGATTCATTATTATTTATTTGTTTCGTTTTCAATTTTCATCTTTTTCATTTTTTTGTTTTTTTTGTCTTCTTCAAATGTCCTTGAATCTGGTTAAGACATAATAAAACCTGAAAAAAAGAAGTGTCATCCTATTAATAACACGAGAAAAGGCAATTTAAACGAAAAAAAAATAAATAAACAGAAAATAGAATAAACAGTGAAGACAAAAGTTTCGGTTATTGAAACTAACAAACGTGCCGTCGTGTCAGGTAATGCAATTAAGTTCGATTATTAATAATCAAATGTGGAACAAAAGGCGGGTGAACTCGAGCCGGAAATTGCGGCAGTATTGACATTCGATGAACGGCAGTGCGTCGGCTAAAAAGGAACTGGTTCGCGAGATGAAAAAACAAAAAAAAAAGAAAAAAATGAAAAAGAGGATGAGAGCAAGGGGGAGAGGAGATCTGGTCCTTGAAGGTTATGTTGGCACTCGGTACCTCAATCAGTCAGGAATGCATGGCGAGAAAAAAGAGTGGCATCAGCAACGTATCCTCCGTGGCATTGCAAAAAAACCTCCTATCTCTCAGTCTCCTGTCACAATGCCAGCTTGCAGATTCAGGGCCGCCCGATCAGGACACTTTCGCGTCGACCTGTCTTCGACTTTGGCACCGGAGACGAGGTCCGGGTGCGATCTCGCTCGTTTTTCATGCACCGAACTCTACACTCAACAACCAGCAGCGCTACTGATTGCCCAAGCATGCCCCGCGGAGTCTCTCAACGACGGCGCGCGCAGTACTGCCACTTGTCGACCAAGCCGCCTAACCAGCCTCTCTCTAGTGACGTCATCAGGAATCCCCACAAGCCTTAAAATATTTTTTTATAAACCCTCCATTAGTTTGATCAATGATAAAATCACACCTTCTGTCCTTCTCTGTTACTTGTAAAGATGCAGCTGTCCTTCTTCAATACATTTTTGTATTGTTGTTGTTTGTACTTTTGTTTTTTCATCATTTGTTTTGATTGTTTTGTTTACAAGTTTTGTTTTTTCTCACTTTCAATTTTTGTTTGTTTATAAACATTGCAGTCATCTTTGTTTAAGGCATTGTTAAACAAAACATTGTTTTCTTTTCATGAATGTTTATTTTGTTTTGTTTTCAAGGTGTTTCAAACATTTCATTTAGTTAATAATTTTAATAACTGAAAGTATGAAGATACTTTTTTCAAGGTCGAAACTTCAAGGTAACTTCCAATTTGCCGCGTTTGAAGTGGTGATGTTCTTTGCGAACAACTTCAGACTCTTCAGAGTGCTCGGGCTGATTTGGCGGGCTCGAGGGTAGGCCAAGAGAAAAATATTAAAGATTTACAACAAAGTGCGGAAGTGACAGTTTATTGTATCTATTGAAATCTGAGCAAGAAAAGATTTTTGAAGATGAGCGAAAATAAAGAAGTGAAAATGATCAAGGATGAGGATGCGAGTGTCGAGGAAAAAAAAGCTGGTGACAATGTTTTGATAACGGGCAGGAAGGATCTGACAGCATATTTTCAAAATTTGGATCACAGTTTGAACAATGTTCATTGCACAGTTGTAAGGATCAATTTGTTGAAACAATGAAACAAGTTTTTCAAATAACTTTGTTTATTTGTTTTTTGCTAAAAAATGGCACTGTAGGTGGCACTACGGTTAACAAGATGGCGGGTCTAATTTTGAGGTTGAGTCAAATTCGGATGAGTGAAAAATTGCTTGTATCATTGTATTTTTGGTTTTGTTTTGTTTTGTTTTTTTTTTTTTTTTTTTTTCATAACAAGAAACAACATAACCCAGAAATCATTTGAAAACAGTTTGATTCTCGTATCCGAATCATGTGACAATTATAAAAATCGTAAAAGTACGTCAAGTTAATTCTGCCGTTTGCTACCACGCAGCGCCACTGAAGTTTTCGATCGTTGATAAATGTATTTTATCTACAGAAAATCGTACGATTAAAGTAAATTATATACAAAAATGTAAATTATAAAATATGTTTCAGGTTCCGCAGGAGTGCAAAGAGAATCCATGTTTCCTCGGGGTAGACGAGGCAGGTCGTGGTCCGGTTCTAGGCCCGATGGTATACGGGATCTGCTACGCCCCGATCTCAGAGGATCAACTTCTAGTCGACCTGGGTTGCGCCGATTCGAAAAGTTTAACCGAAGAAAAAAGAGACGAGATCTTCGACAAGATCTGCGAGCAGCCGAAGAAGATGGGTTGGGCGGTGGACGTGATCTCGCCCAACTACATCTCGACGAGCATGAACAGACGGACCAAAGTGTCCCTGAACGAGGTCTCCATGAACTCCGCCATTGACCTCATCAAACGCACCATCGCGGCTGGCGCCTTCATCAGAGAGATCTACGTCGACACTGTAGGCAAACCCGAGAAGTATCAGGCAAAGCTCGAAGCGATCTTCCCCGGGTTGAAGATCGTCGTGGCGAAAAAGGCTGACTCAACCTTTCCCATCGTCAGCGCCGCGAGCATCTGCGCCAAAGTTTCCAGGGATCATGCTCTACGAGCTTGGGAGTTCCGTGAAGGCGAGATCAAATCGGAGTTCGGCAGCGGGTATCCCAACGACCCGGCGACGAAATCCTGGTTGACGGAAAACATCGACCGGGTGTTCGGATTCCCACACCTCGTCAGGTTCAGTTGGTCCACTGCCGATGTGATCATGGAAAATGGAAGCGCAGAAGTCGAGTGGGAGGAACAAGAGGATCCCACGGGCAAGGCGAAGAACCAGAAGATCTCCAAGTTTTTCAGCAAAGCTCCTGGGACGAACTTGGCGCATCAGAGGAAACACCCGTACTTCAAAGACTGCTTTTTGGATAACGCTCTGACTCTGTGACGAGTCATTTCAATTTGAGATGATATATTTTGTATAATGACTGCTCGAAAACTGTTTTATGTTTTTAACCAACACTGAGAAAAAATTATGTCAACTGAAGTCTCTGTTGTTCCAATTTTTCTGATTTTTCTCAGTGAACTTGTCACGCTTTGCATGCTTATCTTATGAGAAGTGTCGCGTTTTTATTTGGACCAGTGTATAATAGAAACAAATGTTGGTAAGTCGACAATTGGAAAACAAATATAATTTTATTGAAAAAACATAACAAGAAACATTTTTTTGTTTAATTATCAACTTTTTCTGGGTTCTTTAATCGGCATCAAATTTGCAGTTACGAGGACCTGCCTCGCTGCGTTGATTATATGTCGGAACCTGTCAGCACCCAGGTGTATCCCTCCGTACCACCGACTCACAACTACCACGATATTTCTTGCGTCAATTATCTGAAATGTTCAAAACAATTTTTAATCGTCACACAAATTTCAAATATGCGTTCACAAATTGGATTACTAGGAAACTCACTTCTAAAAATTTTAAAAGTCTACTCCCAGCTTGGGACTCCCCATCGTCATCAAAATCCTGAACCAAACCATTGTCATCTGAAACTATTCTGTAGGCGAGAACATTGTGCGTAGCATTTGATATTTTTTTATTTTCATTCAATTTTTTCAACACCAAGCTGCAAAAGAGCAAAATAAAAAGGTTAATAAAATTAATAAGAATTCAAAATTTTTTCTGTTGTTGAAACTAACCTAATCTGGTCACTGGAATTTACAACAGCCACATGACCTTGGAATGTGCTTTTTCTGTCAGTTACAATTTCACCGTGTATTATTTCAGGACATTCCTCTGTTTTTTTTACTTCCTCTAATTTGGATGACTTGGTCACTTTTATTTTTCTCCTTTGCTCTTCGGCCTGTTCCATTAACTCCTCTCGTATTTTTTCTATCCATTGAAAAATCACCGGCTGACCTATGTACGACCTTGAACAAAGTTATGACCTTGAAAAGTTACAATCAAAAGATTAATTCTTCTAAAATTATATTGACAAATAAATTTCCTTACAGATATTCGTCATCCAAAATTCGCCCCAGTAATATTTTTGTGGTCTTGCTAAGATGGGGGGCGGAAAGTTCATAGTTCGGAGGTGATTCTGAGGGATAATTTGGGGACAATTTAACATAGAGTTTCACATGAAGGTCACCGACGGTAATTACAATACTAAAAGCTCGATTCACCTCGTCTTCGGTTTGCCACTCGTCCCCATAAATTGCCTTCAGGGCTTCTAATTCCTCGACCTTGAAAAAGTTAAAACTATATTTTTTGTTTGTTTGTTTATGAAGATCAAAACAAAAACAAAATTTGTATCCTTTCATTGCTTTGTTTACATTGTCATTTGTTTTTGTAAATAAATACATAATTAAACATTGTTAAATTTTAGGTTATCTTTACTCACTTGTTTAGCAAGGTCGTCCATTTTATTATTTTTGTTTACAACAATAACAACAAATTCAAAATACATTCAGAGGACGGACTCTTTTTTTGTAATTATGATAAACATACTAGACTCTACCAGATGGAGGACGGACTTAACTTTTAATCTCGCTTCTAGAAGAAACGAAAACAAACTGAAAACAAATGTAATGCAAGGTAGCGCAGTAGACGGCGGACCTACGCGCACCACAGCAGCGCTTTCGCGCTTGATCGACGAACTAAAATTTCCTAAACGGAAAAAGTATAGACTCTGTACTACAGAGTAGGAACCCCCTGCTTTAACAGATCAAGAGGCTGGGATATTAGAAACGAAACAGAACCTGCCCTTGAGAGAAGAAATCGACTTGAGTTTCTTAATGCTTTGAGTTTGGTCAGTTCCGTCGAAACTAAAACAAATCAAACGCCCGACAAAATGACGGAGGAGGCTATCGAATTTGTAAGTTGTCGCTTGGTGGTTGGCATTTTTCTAACCTCACTTTTACTCCATTTTCGTTCGACTGTTTACGTCTGACTTTTCCGAGAGTCAAAACAGTTGTTAAACTTGATTCAGCTTTTGACATAACCTCAAAAACATGTTTTTTAAACCAACAAATTATTTTAATGTAAACATAAGCTCGAATTGAAAAAAATATCGTTTGACGTGTTTGCTTTCAGATTGTAAACATAACCTGAATCTTTGTTATGAATTGTTACAGAATTGGGGCAATGAAAAGTTGCAAAGAGCTCAGAAAAGCGTGGACGAGTCTCCATACGACCTTGAGGCCTGGAGCATTTTGATCAGAGAAGCACAGAATCGACCAATCACAGAAGTACGACCGGTTTTTGAAAAACTTGTCACGGTTTTTCCATCGGCTGGACGATATTGGAAAATTTATATCGAACAAGAAGTGCGTAGTTTTGTGGACTCAATTTTTATAAACGAATTACATTATTTATTCACCAACCAAGCTATGAAATTGTAAATCACAAAAATATTGATCATTTGCAGATGAAAATGCGGAACTTTGAAAAAGTGGAAAAGGTATGTTAAAAATTCGCAAATCGTAAGAAAAATTGGAATCCTAGATATAAAAAGTTTGGAAAGTTTGTCATTCAAGTGATTTAATCAAAATTAATCAACTTGTGATATTAAGTTAGACAATGAAAGTACAAATTTGAAAACATTAAATAAATAAATCAGTCGGGCTAATTTTGATTAAATAATTTGGTACAAAATGAAATGAATTGAAAAAAGAAAAATACTTTGCATAGCTGTTAAGTCTGTATGTAAATACAATGTTATGTGATAACCCAAGTGCTATTTTAACGAACATTTCAGAGGTGAATAAAAAGAGATCTTTCACCAAGATGTTAATTCACTTATTTTATTGCTTGATTGCTGTGTTTTTATGAAAATTGGGAGGTCGATTTCTTTGACAACAAACAAACAGGCAAACAAAATTCATTAAAAGTAACAATTAAACAAAATTTGTTGAAGAAGCCGACTTTCTAATTTTCAACCTTGTCTTCCTCCTTTTTTTCAAAACATTTTGTAGGTGTCAAAATTAAAAATTTTTTTTTTAATTAGTTTTTTTTGTGGTACAATAATACCTCCCCCCCTCTTTCCTGATCATTTGGATCTCACTCAAACTTTTCCAATTGATCATCAAATGTGATAGCATAAAGTGATTGAAGGAGAGATTGAAAAACTGAGAATTGAAGATGTTGAAAAATCAAAAAATTAATATCATTTTATGCTGTCGAAATTGTGTTTTCTTTTTAACTGTTTTCTGGGATCGTTTATTTCTTGATCCAAAGTAGGCAAATAGAAATCAAGTTTCCCACCTAAAGATGACAATAAAGAATTTTAATGGCAATGTGGGATTTTTCTGATTAAAAATTATTTCAAATGGTTTATATATTTTTGCTTGAATTCATTTTATCAATCGGAATATCAAAAATAAAGGACTTTGCATCTCGTTATTTGTTGATTATTATCATCCTCCCATTTTTCAATGTTAATGTGGAAATGTAAAAAAATTATTTTTTCATGTAACAAAACTTGATATTGAGATTTCCACCATGCAAGTTACAGTAAAATATGAAAAAAAAGTTTTTATTAAAAAAATTGTTGAAAAATGATGTGAAAAATATAATGTAAGAATTGTCATGGAAAAAAGCAGTTAAAAATGCCTTGGTTTGGTAAGTAAGGCAGAGTAAAAAAAATAGCCATAAAATCATAACTCGCATCTCTATTTTCTTAGAATAGTCCCTCTGATTTTTTATTTTCTTTCTTCCAGCTTTTTCAAAGGTGCCTCATAAAAATCTTGAATATAGAACTGTGGAAATTGTATCTGTCTTATGTGAAAGAGACCAAGTCAAGTCTCGCCACTTACAAGTAAGTTGAAATTTTAAACCAACACACAAGGAAAACAAATTTCATACATTTCAACTAAAAATTTCATTTATGTTTTCAATTTTCAGAGAAAAAATGGCGAAGGCTTATGATTTTGCTCTTGAAAAAATCGGGATGGATATTCATTCCTATTGCATTTGGAATGATTACGTTACTTTTCTGAAAGCAGTCGAAGCACAAGGTTCTTATGCTGAAAATCAAAAAATCAGTGCTGTGAGAAAGGTATAATAAAAATGTGTAAAAAAATATAATAACAAATTATAATAATTTCTTAATAACTATATTATCTTTTCTGATTTAAAATTTTGATCAATTAACAAATTACAACTAGTCAAATTAAAAAAAAAATTTTAATTAAAAGAATTTCAAATCAATTACTAAAATATAACTGATTGTTTTAAATTTTCTTTTACAATTTGAATTTTATCTTTAACAGGTTTATCAACGTGGGATTGTAAATCCAATGATCAACATGGAACAACTGTGGAAGGATTACATCGCTTTTGAGCAGAACATCAACCCAATAATTGCGGATAAAATGGCAATCGAGCGTTCGCGAGATTATATGAACGCTCGCCGAGTTGCCAAAGAACTGGAAGCTGTCACCAGGGGGCTCAACCGAAGTGCTCCCAGCGTTCCTCCAACCGGACATCCCGAAGAAGTTAAACAAGTAAAACAGTTTTTAAAAACATTCAAATAAAAACTATCAAATTAATTAAATTAATTTGATTCAAATGTATTTTTTTTATTAAATTTAGATTTCATTTTTGTAACAATTTTTCTAGGTGGAACTATGGAAAAAGTACATAGCTTGGGAACGGAGCAACCCTCTCAGAACAGAAGACACATCGTTGGTAGCAAAAAGGGTGGTTTTTGCAATCGAACAATGTCTGCTCTGTCTGGGACACCATCCAGCAGTTTGGCACCAGGCGGCTCATTTCTTAGAACTGAGCTCGAAAATTCTCACAGAAAAAGGCGACGTCAACGCTGCGAAAGCCCTCAGTGAGGACGCCGCAAATATGTTTGAAAAAGCCACGAGTGGGTTGCTGTCAAAGAACATGCTTTTGTATTTCGCTCACGCCGATTACGAAGAGGGGAGAATGAGATACGAGAAGGTTCACCAGATCTACCAAAAGTTGTTGGACATTCCAGACATCGATCCCACTTTGGTAAACAATTTTTTTATCTTCAAAATTGGGGGTAAAAATGAAAATGTAAATTTTTGTTCAGAAGTAAAAATAGGTGTGTGGGTCAAGTTCAAACTCCTTGCTGCGGAGACGCGAGTTCGATTCTCGGTTCAGGATATATAGTTTTTCACTTTTAAAAGTAAAATGAAGTTAATTTTTAATTTTATGTTAAATTTTTAATTAAAACAATTTTTTTTCATTTTCAGGCTTACGTTCAGTATATGAAATTTGCAAGACGAGCAGAGGGGATAAAATCCGCAAGAACAGTATTCAAAAGAGCCCGGGAAGATCTGAGATGCAAATATCACGTTTTCGTCGCAGCTGCTCTGATGGAATACTACTGTACCAAAGATAAAAATATCGCATTCAGGATTTTCGAATTAGGACTGAAAAAATTCGGAGATAGTCCAGATTACATCCTATGTTACGTTGATTATCTTTCCCACTTAAACGGTAACTGAATTGATGATGTTTTTATTATTTTTTTTTTTTTTTGATCGTACTTGTTATTACATTTTGACCAATTTTTTGATTATTTCTTTCACATTTTAGAGGACAACAACACGAGGGTATTATTCGAAAGGGTATTATCGTCCGGAACATTGGAACCTGAAAAATCAGTGTATGCTATAAGTCAGCTAAATAAAATAGAAATTGATTAATTAATCAAAATATTAATTTAGTTTGAAATAAAATAAAAAAAAGTATTTTCAATCAATAAAAAACAGATTGTAACTCTGTTTTTATTTTGTAGTGACATCTGGAATAGATTCCTCGAATTTGAGTCGAATATAGGTGACTTAACGAGCATAGTCAAAGTGGAAAGTCGAAGAAGTGCAGTTTTAGAAAAGGTAACTTTTAATAAAATAGAAGGTAAAAATTCTAATACAGTTCGAAAAGTTATAAACTCATAACTGTTTTTTTTCTTCGTTTTTCACTCGCTTTCCATTCCAGATCAAAGAGTTCGAGGGAAAGGAAACGGCGCAGTTGGTAGATCGTTATAAGTTTTTAGATCTGTATCCGTGCACTCCGATGGAGCTGCGTTCTATCGGATACAAAGACGTTTCCAGTATCGGAAGAAACTCGATTTGTACACTGCCAAGAGCACCTGACCCTGAAGTCTCTATAGCCGCTCTCCCTAGACCGGATCTGTCGCAGATGATTCCCTTTAAGCCCAAAGTCAATCCGCTCCCTGGCGAGCATCCGGTTCCGGGTAAACTTTAAATTTATGCAAATTTAATTCGATGAAAATTTCATCACTTTTGATTATCATCAAACTAATTAAACTCTATACAAAATGTTGAATTACATAACAAACATTTTTTGTCACCATTTCGTTTTTTAGGCGGATCTTTTCCTTTGCCACCTGCGGGTGCCCAACTTTGCACAATGCTGCCCCCTCCCGGATGTTTTCGAGGCCCTTTCGTGGCTGTTGATCTTCTGATGGACGTTTTTAACCGAATCCAACTGCCTGACCATGGTAAGACACAAAAATAATCAAAGATGGAAAAAATGAAAATTAAAAAAAGACCTATTTTAAAATTTAAAAATTAGGTGGGTAATGATTGAACTGACTTTTTCTGTTTAATTTGCAGCACCACCGCCAGTTGCGGACAATAACTGTGACACAAAGCTGTTTGATCTCACGAAATCCGTCCACTGGATTGTGGACGAGAGCAACGACGGAGTTGGAATTGGCACAAAAAGACGGAGGTCACGAATAGGGGACGAGAGTGACGAAGAAGACCTGCCTCCCCCGCCCGTGAACGATATCTACCGACAACGACAACAAAAAAGAGTTAAATAGATGATAATCAGCGGTCGGACTTTTTTTTGACTCGTTCTAATTAATTCAACGGCGGAATTAGTTTTGAAGTTGGCGAATTGTTCATTTTACAGATACTGATTGCGATCTGATATGTTTTATATATGATGAAATGGGTATATATGATCGTAAGAGATAGTATTATTGTATACGGGTGTAAGTCTCCAACGAAACCTTTTTTTTTATTTTCGAGAACCGTGCGATTCGTAAGTGAAATCATGTATTCGCACACATTTCTGTGCAAATGTATTATTATTACTTTAAATAAAACATCTTTTTCACGTCGAACAACTTTGTAATTTTATTAATTAATTAAAAAATTCCAACTATTTGTTCAAAACTATCGTATCACAACTTTAATAAATTAAAGCAAACGTAATTTTTGATAGCAGAAATGAAAAGAGCCCAAGATTTCACATAAAAATGTGCTCTCACAGTTGATTTTTCCGGTCAACCATTACTTTCAAAAAATAAATATTGACTTTCTTCACGTTGTCACATTTTTTTTTGATATTTCAGAACCTTGCTTTGTGGGTACTCTAGAGAAGCTTTAATGAAAGCCGTTACACGATATTTGTATTAAATGTAAAAAAAGACTGAGTGGAAGGTTTGTTAGAATGGAAGATGAACTGTTCGGAAATCGTGAAAACTATGAATTTGGGAGAATTTAAGAGAAGGAGGTACAGTCGCGAGGGACACACAAACTTTGGGGATCTCAGAGCAAGACAAATAGTAGAGGGCGGCACGGCGTAGCGTCGCTTAGCCTTTCACGGAACATAAATGCATAACTTGAGCTTCGCTGCAAGCTCGCAACAAAGACGGCGCGTGATGCATGGCAGTTCCCATAATCATTTCTCTTGCAACAATCTTACAACTTGAGATAATGCCTGGATGCGATACACAATCTCCCTTTTTGGAATTCGATGTAAGGCGTCCAGATATGATGAATCCCAAACTACAGTACTTAGTTGCGGATAATTAATCATCCTCCGGTTGCAGATTAATTGTTACAAAAAAAACTTTTGTTTTACAGTTGAAATGGAGGGTGAAATTTGAAAAAATCAATTTCACGATCAATAAGAAAAATAGGTAAGCGAGTTAAGTTCAATTCTTTCATTGCAAGGACGCTAGTTCGATTCTCAGTTGAGGAACACTTTTTTCCCAAAGTTTTTTGTTTCAAATATAATCGCCTGTTTAAAAAGTAAATCAACAATAATTATAAATAATCATGTATAATTAGATGAAGATAAATAAATGTAATCGGAGTTTGATAAAAATGGGCAGTGTAGTTCGAAGTGGCAAAATTGGTAGCTGTAATTGTTATTAACGGTTTAAATTAGAATCAGATAGCATTGGTGTAATTAACGTGATTGTTCAGGGGCTGCATACAGAGTGACGAATTTCGGACGCGTGGCAAAAAGTGCAATCTCGCGTTTCAAGCAGCCGTAAAAAAAAGGTAAATGCGATGTTGTTATGCGTGCGTTGCACGGCACTTTACACTTGTCAATTTCGCGAACGTGAAATAGCTAACTAAACTGAATAATCCCAATTGGGGGGACAAAAACCTGAAAATTTCCCACTTGACTTTATTGAACGGATTACAGTCCGTTAAAAAGTACAAAAGCGCCGATCAATTGGAGGGTTCATTTTTACGTTATTTTTTTCATCGTGACTTCTTTTTCCTGATTGATGTAAAATTTAAATTTGAACTGTTTAAATTTAATTATGAAGCGTGATTTTCAAATTCGTTTTGCAAAATTGATTATTTGAAAATTGGTATTGAATTGAATTTTTAATATTAATTAAAAATTGAATGGCAGAGAAATCAATTAAACAACAGTCAGACTAGAATTGTGTTTAAATTGGAACCCAAACCCAAATAGGTATGAACTAAGATTAAGAGACGATGAGAGGCAATCGCATTGATGCAATCATGTCGATGTTGTTGCATTAAACCACCGCAACGTATTATCGACTCTGAGTATATTGTCAAAGCGCAGATTGAATTCAAATCTATATATCTATATACATACCTATATATACAATCCATCCATCCATTCTTAAAATCCATTCTTATGATGATGAAATGCTGAAGTTAGCTTTTCAATATGAGCTAACTTCACTTCTAAGACTGAAATGCGCAGTTTGCAGTGCGCATTTCATCAGCTATAACGGTTTCATTAAAAAAAATTATTTAGCCATTATTATGTTTTTCAAATATAAACAGATCGACACCCCTCAGCAAGTATGACTTAACTTTTTTTTATCAAAAATTTTCGAGCCAAAAAGTCTATGACACTCAGACGACACGGAAACCTCGGATAATAATGGCGACTCGGATAAAACGGAGTATCGGATGACCAAGGCTCGAATAATCGAGGTTCTACTGTATATGGCTAATAAACCTTACACAATCGCATTGGAGCGCGCGCGTTCTTTTCTAGCATATATAAATATATGAGATATAACACGGTTCCATATAATTTTGCGTCGCAATCAAAGGCATCAGTTAGCATTATCTTACAGGAAAAGGGACGAATTCGAACTCTGAGATGTAATGTAAGGATGAGATAATGTGAGTTAATTAGCTAAGGTTCTAATTAGTATAGTTAAAATTAAGTTATACATTAACTCATTTTTGATTTTCAAAGTACATAACTTTGGTTCTCTCGTTTAATTTGAAACTATCATATATTAATTATTTTTATTATTCAATGGTGAATATGTTTTTAGCTTAATTTTTGGAAATTTAAATAATAATGAATCTTTGATCAGCTCTAATTCAAGGGAAAAACGTAAATAACATTTTATCGTTTTCAATAAATTGTGTAATCTGAATTCAACCCCCATATCTTACGATCAAACTTCGATTCTACGAATCTTTCTCTAATTGCCAGAGATAAGTGCGATAATGAGTCCCTTATACCTCTCCATCGATAACTTTGCATATCTCATGTATTAAATATTCCAACCCACTTATTAAACTTTTCTATTCAATAAAATAATTCTTTGGCTGTGAGGAAAAACCAGTTAAGTGCTTTTTTGTACGTTTAAGTTAAAAATATATTTTACGTTGTTTTTATTATTTACTTCTGTAAGACGAACTCAAACAAGTGTTTCTATGGGGATCAAAAAATTATAATTCACATGTTTCAGCATTATTCAGAACTCTAATTAACTGATTTCTCCTCACAACCACATAATTGATCTCCTTAAAATGTTATTTCATCAAGTATAAATTAAAAGATAACACAATTTCAATTGAAATGGAAAAAGATTTTTCGAATTTGATTCTAAATTGTAAGAAACTTTAAAGGACTTTAAATTTCTTTTCCATTTTAGTTTTGGCATTTTTAAGATTTAATTTACTGAAAGTGGATTGGAGTTTATATTTGTTGTTGACTGATTTAAAAAAAATATTAAAAAAAATTATCTAAAAACTCAATATAATGCAACAAATATTGATTAGTTGTAATCACAAAGGTGGAACGAATATCGCGGGCAGTTATAAAAAGGGATATTAATTGGAGAAGATACGGAAAATTCAATGCAACACGAGCACCAAAAATGTTACATCTGAATAATTCGCAACGTGAGACCGACAGGGAGTGATCGATGCAAGGTTTTATATATATACATAAGGCATTTTCTCGTAACACGTCTCGCTCAAATTCCGCAACTCATTTCACGCGGAAAATGAAATGTCGATTTTATAAAGAAAATAAAACTCTAATTTTTGTATTCCATCATTTTTCAAATTTTTACCAATGCGGAAACTTTACATTATGTGCAATTTTATGTTTCCTTTATGAACACTATTCAAAAGACTTGTCGCAATAAGAATTGTACACATTTGAAAATCTTATCGACCAATAGAATAACATCTAAAATACAAAAATTAAACGAAAAAAAAAAATGTTTTCCTTCAAATTCAAATTGAATTAAAAAAATGTTCCTGTACTTTAGTTTGAATTTCAAACAGACACCCGTCAACTTTTTTTTCTGTTATTTATTGTTTTGAAAACAATGTTTTCTTACATTCCGTAAAGTTTGAAAGAAAAGTATCGCGGAAAGCTATTTGGGTTTTTGAGGCCAAGCTTGATGTAACTCTGACGTACAACCCGTTTGCAATCCTTGTCAATACATTTTCTTATATTCTTGTATAAGAAAAACAAAATCCTCCATCAATCATACTCATTTATGCTCCAGACAATCTGTTCAATGCAATTTTTGATCGAAGAAAAAAGATACAATAAAATGTGTCAGGAAATTATTTATAAACTTCTTTTACAATACATTTTTTTAAATTTGTGTTACAACATTTTTGAAGTATTAAAAATGGTTCTCGTATGAAAAAAAAAATCGAAAGAAAGTTTTAATTTTTCCCGAGAGAAAAATAGTGGCAGGACAAAAAATGTAAGGAATGGTGAATCTGTAAGCGCAATCCTGGTTGCTAGTCGCGCGCTGTCTTGGAGAAGAAAGGATAAAAGCGTAAGGTGTCGTGAAAGTTGTACTTTTAATGTACTTTTAACTGACTGTGAGACAGGCACTCGCAATAATGCAAATTCTGTCATATGAAATTTCATCATCCAGTCTGTTATTCAGATGCCACTTTTATCTTGGCACAAAAAATTATTAAATCAATCATCTACCTGTTCTATTCTACCTATATTAAAAACAATTTTTTTCAGCGGCGAAAATTGTTTGGACATTTTTTAAACATTTTGGGAACTTTTTGGACATTTTCAGACATTTTTAATATAAATTTGTAATTATTTATATATAAATATATATAAATAATTATATATATTTATATATAATATGATTATATATAACATGTTTTATACATAAATAATAATTAAACATCCTCATTTGTATATATACTTTTGTGTATACATAAGTCTTATATAAGAAAATAATTGAATGAAACCAAAATGAAAATTAAATAAGATTTACACTGAATAATTAAAAACTTAAAATAATGTAGATTGATAGTATAATGTGTGAGGTTATTTTTGTTCAGTGCAAGATGGTGTAATAAGTGGGCAAATGGCTGAAGAATCGATACGAGTGGTTGACGGTCGTAATTAATACAAGCTTTGACCATCTCGCTACTCTTGCACTAAGTTCTTGGAGCCATAAATTTGCTGTCGGCAGCTTGACTGAGACGAACGCGCGCAGCTAATATATTTGCTTGGACGCTGAATATTGACTCGCAACGAAACTGATTGTGGCGAAAAGCTGATGAAGAAAAAAAGTCTTTTTCAATGCCATTATCATTCATTACGGTGTTTCCTATTTTTCTTTTCGTTATTCAAAAACTTTTTATTTCAACTTTTCTCAAATGGACTCCGATGGCATTACAAACATCCAACAAAGTGACGCCAAAAATGCCTGCGCCCGGAACTTCAATTATTTATTAAACTAGATACTCCACACGCTCCACGTGTCACTTCGATTTGAACTTTGAAAATCTTATCCATTATTATAATTAGAAACCTAAAATTAAATTATTTCAACCATAAAAAAAACCAACTCACGGAAAAAACGACAAAAGAACCTACGTCCACGTGATAACAAAGACAATCAATTTATTTGTTCAAACTTGAATCGTTAAAACAAAACAAAAATATAGTTCAAGTTATATATTTAGAATGGGTAAAATATAGCATAATATAGCTTATTGAACCATAATGATAAAACAAAAGCATTTAGTATGCAAAAATGCATTCAAATTGATTATTCCCAATTATTTGAAAAGCCCGCGAATGAAAGAACAATGTTGCGCATGCGCGAGTTCCGGCGTTGGTTAGCAAGATCGTTGCCAACGCTCGAGACACCGACCGCTCGACGTTGCGCATGCGCGAGTTTCGTCGTTGGTTAGCAAGATCGTTGCCAATGCTTGAGATACCGACTGTCCGATGTTGCGCATGCGCGGGACCGAGGCATCGGCGTTGACAAGATCGCTTCTGTCCGCCGGACTTCGACTGACTTTCTGCGCACGCGCGGTAAGCAGTAGGCGAGACTTCGTCCGGCACTTCGTGCCAAGACACCGAACACCGTCGCGCGACAGCGCCTGCGCTGTAAACTTACCGACGACCGCTTCGTAACCGATTGCAATCGCGGATTTTCATTAAATAAGTACCGTCCTTCAAGATTTGTCTGTTTGGTTAAAAAAGCACTTAATTTAGCTTCGCAAGTGATCCTCCATTGTCCCCCGCCCGCGTATCGACAATGTCATATTCTTCGTGTGATGTGATTTCGCATTGTGCTTTTTTGTGTTTGCCTGTCAAGTGTCGCGTGTTTTTTGAAGTGTTTCGTTGAAGATTTGTGTGTGTGTGATGTGAAGTGCAAGTAATTCGTGTTAGTGAGTGTTATGAAATTTGATATCAGTGCGTCGGAACTGTTTAACATTCCTGGCGTACGAAGACTATCATAGGCGTACTTGTCTTTATAGTCACCAAAGGGGAGAAGAAGAAGAACAGTTTAACATAAACAAACATTGGAAGGTACATCAGTCCAAGATAAAAACAGCGTTTTTGTTTTCTCTTGTAAGTAAATTTGTCCTTGAAAAATTATGTAAACAAACAATTTCCAACAAAATAATATTGAACCAAAATAACAAAACAAAGCACGTGAAAGCAATATTGTTTTCGAAAAAGAAAATTGAAAATTCGGATGCGCGAGCAGCCAATCTAGAATGGGCGGGAAATTTAACTCTAAAAATATTTTTTAGTCAATTTTTTCTACATTTTTTAATCCTGAATCTGCTCAACATTTGTTTATCAATTGCCTTGAATATAAAAACATCGACGAGTTTCATACAATTTTTCAAGTGAAATTCCCTGAAAACTAAATGTTTAAAGTTTAAACAAATAAGATCAATCAAGCCATTTCTACAGCAATATTTTCAAACCCACGGCGTGTTTCTGTACTTTAACTGGATTAATTTTTCAAAACTTTAATTTTCGAGTTTTCTCCGGGGAATTTCTTCGGAGGTTATTAACGACACACTGCGACGTCTCATTAATTGACTCGAACTTTATTACTCCGGAGTCTTTCTTTGCGGAAAGAGTCGTCGCAAGACGCCGAAGTGAGCGCGAGGGAAAATGGAGCGACGTTCTAATAAATTTGCGTGTTATTCATCAAGGCGCAAATTCGTACATTAAAACCCTGTCGATAATGATGAATGCGAAAATTCAACTTAGCAAAAGTTGCGTTCGAATTGTCTAGCACTGTTTCCTTGTCATTGAAAAGAGGAGAGGTTAACTTTTCATGCCGTTTCAACGATTCACATTGGCGAATGCGAAATTGCAAAAAAATCGAACAGTTGCCTTTTTTTCTCCATATAAAACGGTTTTCTCATTAACCAGATGGATGTCACAGTCGTCGTAACCTGAAAGGAAAAAAAAATAACGTTTCCATATTAGTGTCTCGTTCGATAAAAAGAAAAATGGTTGGAAGTGTCTATAGATGGCGCTGGTCCCAGAAGTTGCTTTTTGAGGTTAGGTTCTAGAATGAATTTTGTTTTCCAAAACTTTGTTTTTATTGTTTGTTTTATTTTGGTGATCTATTGTGATACAATTAGTTGAGTCACTTGCAACCAGGGGGCGCCACCGAATATTCCAATTGCAAATAACGTTAGCAATGGATTGGACAATAGATTGGACAATAGATTGAATTTCGGATCTAAATATCTGTGTTAACTGATATTATATGTATGTCGTTAGCTTCAACGCCTATCGATGGCAGATTGACACAGGGCATTGTCTACGGAAAGCGGCCGCGCCAGCAGGTGCTACTTCATTCTGACTTTGACAGCTAATTACCATTGCGAATGTTCAATCACGGCTCGTTAGCTAATCGCCTGCTAAACTACATTCTGACGCTGTAATTCATCATCTCTAATGTGTCCCCTATAAATACTCTTGTCGTAACATGTTTTTCTATTGTACAGAACTTTAAATTTAAAAAAAAAAACTTAAAAAAACTTATTTCAAAAACTTAATTTTTTTTTACTATATCTTTGTCTAACGCACGATAACGTCATTTTATAGCGTTTTTGTTTATTTGACATCGACTTTTCTTTTTTTGTTGGTCACACTGATGCCAACTTCAGACTAGTGAGTTTTTCATCAAGCAAAGTAAACTACTATATTTATTTTGATAACCTCAAAATCAACTTTACGATTGCCAACATTTGTACTAAAAAGGCCAACTTCATATCAGAGAATTTTTGTGAAACGAAAGAAAGTATTATGGTAATCAAAAATTGTAAAAAATTTACTTTGATGTAAATAATGATGTTTATTAATTTTTTTAACGTTCAAAATAAATGTTCAAAAACTTTCGATGAGTGTCGTTGAACAAGTGCTCTTTTTTAATTCGTAAGTAAAAAAAAAGCAAGCGAAGAACAATGATATGAACGAATACCGTCAACTGAAATAAAGATTGGCTCGGTGCACGAAATTCATTAAAACTTTTGTTCAGATATCGGCTAATGAAATTTGTTTTCGAATAAAGTTGGCAGAATGAAGCGATCGAACGCGTTACAGCTGTGCACGAATAAAAAACATCGTGAATGACGCGGTCGCGCCGAGTCACACAGGCATTTTTTTATAGATAAACAACAACACAACAAACGACAAAAAAACAAGGGACCAAAAATTGTTATTCAACGGGCAATCTAAAATCATAAAAATAATATTTATTTTTATTTATTTTTTTATTCAACGGAGTGAAGTTAGCCAAAAGAGAATGCGCGTGCAACCAATACAAAATAGGCGGGAAATTTGAATCTGCAAAGTTTTATTTTTTAATTTAATTTAATTGTTTAATTGAATCTTGTACGATTTTTGTAGGTTATCAATTGCAACAACGTGAAGTTGGCCTCGAACCTGATGCGTGCGCAGCAAATCCAGGGCGGGAAATTTGAATTTGTAGTCAATAGTAAGTAACTTTTTTTAATTTAAAAAACAAATGATTTTTATTTTTTCTTCGTCCGGATGTGACTTTACCTCAAAAATAAATCTGCTGTCGGGACAGATTAAATGAGCGACACCTACGAAATTCAGCTTGCAGTTGTAATTGTAGATCAAATGTTGTGTCAGCAAGCAAACACATTCGAATTCAACCAACCGATATTCAGAGCCAAAGCTCTGCTAATTTTATTCCTCCTAATTAAAACGTTATTCATCAGCATTCACATAGGGATTGCGTTATATACAATTTTCTCTCTCGGCTTTGATTATTTTTATATCGTCATTGTCATTTTGTTTCTGTCATTTCATTTAATTCAAAATAATTATTATTTTTAATATTGCTTTTGATTGGTCCTCAACGCTCAAACGTAATTAAGGGAGGGCCCCATCCTGAACCTTTGAAAAAAAATCAGTTTTCATTTTTTTTACATTTTCGGATACTTTAATGATTTTATTTGAATTAATTTTATTTAAAAAAAAAATATTCAAAAATCATCAAATTAAAGCATCTCAGCGTGGGATTAAATAAAATTAAATGAAATAAAACCGTCAGATGAAAATTAAAAACATCAGAGAAATACATAATAAAAACTTTTACTTCAAAGCTAAATAACGATTGAAAAATTGTCAGAAATTATTGCTATAAAATGTCTCATGACAAAATGTGCAGGACGAAAATTGAATCCGGTAGAGACGCGACAATGAACATTCCAAGCTGGGATAAAAAATTGACCAAGTCACGTGGGCCGATGCAATATAAATTAATGTGCAAGCGAAAAAAAAAAAGAAAAGCGCAACTTGTAAAGGGAGCACAATCATTTTCGCAACTTTACGTGCGCCCGAACTCCAAATAACTGTTTAAACTTTTTTCTGAAAGAAAATGTTCCCAAGTCGATTCAACGTTTAATAAATGCCTCGGTGGAATCAAAATTTATCGCCTCGATGATTAAATTTGCCCGGGCGATTTTATTTTGCTTTCATTCAACGACAGCGGCAATGAAAAATATCATTTCGTTTGATTTTTCTTGTTTATGTAGTAGGAACACTCGGGCGTGATAAAATAGCGATAAATTTCAGCTGGATCCATTAAACAAACATACCCAAGTGGTCGTGTGCTTATTTTTCTCATTATAAAAGTTTCTGCCCGGGCAAAAGAAAGTAAGAAGAGAGGAAAAAAAAATAGAACTGCATCGAGAACGACGGTCGACTGTGATGAGTTGGGCACATAATGTACTCTGATCAATCAATAACTGTCTGGCATCGAAATTTATCACGGTCTATAAATCAGTGGAAATGCTCATGTTTTCATGCGCCGGAAGCCCAGTCAATTAAGATCCATCCGAAACGTGGCCATCGCCTAACCGACCCCCTGATTAATCTCCAAAAACTATCGTTAACATCAACCCTGCATTTAATCGAGCCGTATGAAAATTATTATATGAAAACGAAAAGCCGAAATTGATTTTAAGTAATGCAGCTCGGGGTTCGGTCAGACCTATAAAAAAAACTTGGATACTGTGTTGTGGTTGCGAAATAAACTTCCAGGCAGGTATGAGCCCGAGATGGAATCTCTTTTAGGGAAGCCTAGTTTGAGCCTCATCAGGGCCTAATTTTTTTTGTTCTGCATTGTTCTTTTAATTTTGTATGTTAAAAAAATTAAAAAAAAAAATGTTTTGTTGTGGTTGCCACGTTGAACATTGACAGTTTTATGGGCTTGATAAGGTTATGATAAGGCCACGTTTTTATCCGCTACAAGGTTGCCAGATCAATGCCGAGTACAAAAAAAAACAAAAACAAAAAAAAATGTTGAATGGTTCAGTTGATTATATTCATATAAATGAGACTTGTTTTGTTCGTTGTCGATGCTTCTGATGAATAGAGTTTGAAAAATGTGGATGTCTTTTATCGCGTCCGAAGCCGCACGTCATTTCGTTACGGACTCTCATCAATTTGTACGTCGGTGTACTTGTTCCGTTCGTTTGAATGCAAAATTGATTAACAAATCATTTCTGTATTCATTGATACGCGATATTTTTTGAGGCTCGATGATTTGTGCAAAATTCGACCCACGGAATAACGGTAATTCCCGATAATAGGCTTTGGTGTTTCTGGTGTATATGCTACAGTTACTAGAGCTCCCATAAGCTAGTTCGACATTATTAACGATTCAAAAATTTAATCAATACAAAAAAAAACAAAAATATAAATAATTATCACACAAATGATAAATCGAAGAAATAAAAAAAAACTATATTTCTTTGACAAATTGTTATACATTTTAATGGAGTGCAGTTAGCCAAAGTAAGGTGCGCGCGCAGCCATCAATATAAAATGGGCGGGAAATTTGAATCTGCAAAGTTTTATTGTTTAATTTAATTGTTTAGTTTAATTTTGTACGATTTTTGTAGGTTATCAATTGCAACAAAGTGAAGTTGGCCTAGAACCTGATGTGTGCGCAGCAAATCCAGGGAGGGCGGGAAATTTGAATTTGTATTGAATAGCAAGTGAGTAATTTTTTTCAATTATTTTATTTTAATAAATATGAAAAAATTCATATTCTTTTATAATTGTTATGCTAATGGTTGATGTTTAAAAAGACGAGGTTAAAAAGTGAGATGGAATGGAAAATTGATGAAAAGGAGATGTATAGTTGATGTGCTTTTGAGTCATGACGGACATTCTTTAGTAAATTTTATAAAAGCGCTAGTGCTGGATTTCTAACGAAAGCCAACAAGATAATGTTTTTAAATGAGACTTTGCTTGAACTTCATTCTGGCGGACTTAAGAGCGAAATTTACTCCGCCAGATTTGAATTCTAAATAATGAGAAAAAGAGTCTAAAGACGCTTTCATCTCTCCTCACGGCCATTTTTTTCAATTCAATTTAAGTGTTGCCCACATTTTAGAACCAAGCTTTTTTGCCCGCCTTTGTTTCACTTGATTCCATCATTACTTCCCTAACTGAAAATTCATCTAAAAAATAAACAATTGATTTTATTTTTCACATTCAATTTAATCCCTCGAAATTTATCATCCGTTTTGATGCTGACACTTTTATCACAGGATTAACGAGTCAATCGAATAATATAATATTCTGAACTGATAGTAAGGGATCAAGTTTCAATAATAAGAAAAAACACAATTCAACCAGGTTGACTGCAAATCAATATTTTAGAGGGAAAAGTTCATAAAACTAAAGTTTAAATTTTTTTTCTTTCATCTTTGTCTTTTTTTTCATATTTTTTCGGTTTTTCTTTTCATCTTTTTTTAAAATTTGTTCATGATATTGGATTAAAACTAGTAACGTAGGAGAGTTGGACGGAAAATTTTTTGACTAATAGAGTGAAATTGCATGAAACTGATGTACATAAGAGCGCGGGATTAAAGAACGCGAGGACGTTATCTGCCAGTCGAGTAGCAATATTGGAGCATTAAGAAACGTGCGTTTTATTGCGCCGTCGGGTAGAGTCATTACTTCGATTTTGTCGGTCGTAAAATCTGCAAAAGTATCGACAGCTTATTGAACATTACGTATATACCAATTCTTTGATTTGTCATTTCGCAGAAACTCGCATGCCGATGCATTATTCAGACTCACATAGCAGCTTGCATCATCGATATGACTAATTAATTCAGACATGATTTTTTCTTTTTTCATCGTCAAATTTCGATGATGGAAAAAGTAATTAAACATTTTAGATACAGCTTCATATATGGCTCAACTATTCATCCATCATATATGTTCACAGTTAGTTCCATACATGGTTCCATACATAGTTTCATATATGCAACAAAATAAAATCAATAAGACTCCTTCTCCAGGAAAAATATTAATTATGATTTTTTATAACATCCATGTCTGTATATGAAGATTATATATTGCCCCATATATCGTTCAATTTATGATTTCATACATGATTCTATATATGGTTTATTTTTCTAACAATAAAATCTTCATTATAAAATAGTATAAGTAGGGAATAAATACCATTATTGACTTATTAACGAATTCTATATATATATATATAGTTCTATGTATAATTCCATATATGGTTTCATATATGGTTATATATATTCGTTCATATAAGCCAACAAAAATGTAAAGCATAAGATAACTCATATAAAAAAAAATTCTTTTAATCTATATATGACATCCAAATATGATTTCATATATGGTTATATATATAAGAAACTGTATATAAAAAATTGTCATACATAAATGACATCATATCCACCTTATATTTGACATTCATGAATAATAATTACTCATATTTACAAACATAACATATTTGTTATATCAAATTATTCATCAAATTTCATCTTGAAAATGTTATTTTAAAAAATGCTTCTCATTTTCCCAGTGATCAGATTTCTGGTCCGGACACTTACGTACGATCCAAATTTTGCGCCAATTATAATTCAAATTTACAGTTTGATATCAACGACTGTCCCTTGGGAAATTTTCGCAACTTTGAAACGTGAAATCGAATTTGCGAGATACTCCCGCGCTGATAACGATAATAAAAGAAATTTGTTTCGAACAATTTATTATGTCTTTTGCATGGGCACCGGTCGCTTTTGTCGGCGATAATTGTAGCAAAAGAGTGAGCGAAATTTTTCGCCGGGCTCGGTTCTCATTTCCTTTGCTAAATTAATTTTTATCGAAGCGAACTGGCCGGGTGATCGAGCCGCTTTAATTCCCAGTTCCTTTTCGCTCACTCGGCTGAGCTTAACGCAATCATCCCTCGTCCGGCGATCATTTTTCGCCGCTTTTAATTGCCACTTTGACGACTCCTTAAAAAATATCCACCGCGCTCATATATAAAATTATTGTTTAACGATATCGAGTCCTCCCTTATCGTTCGCGTCTGAAAAATTATTTCCGTATATTTAGCTTTTTGTTGACGTCTATATCCCTATATCCCTGTATCTCAATTTTTTAACTTCATCAAAATTTTTTCTCATTCTTGTTCAAATAACTTTTTTTTTAAAAAAAAAACCGAGATGAAAATTTATCTGTGTATTTTTGTTCATTAATAGAGGGCAATCACGCAAAGTTTACCGTGTGATTTATCAAAAGAAAACCTACCTACTGAAAAACGGCATTTTTCATTTCTTTCCCGTCAGATTTATCTCGAACAGAAAATTTAAATTTTTTTTTGACATTGCGATGAGGGAGAAAAAAAAAGAAAAGAATAAGGCGACCGAATAATTTTGTATTTTTCATTCAATTATCCGAATAGTAACAAAAAGCTCGGGCGCAACGATTTGCATCGCAGGATAAAAAGTTAAAAAGCCACTTAGTAGCGATTTATTCGGTTGCAACTCGCCATAGTCATTAAAACATTTTTCACTGCGCGGCGCGTTACAAAGTTCGGCGGGGAGTAAAAATTTACGAATACGGCGTTGCCAAAGTTTGATCAAATTTATCATGAAGAACTTGTCGGGGACAACGCTCGTGATAATAATTTTGAATTAATGATTGATTGTTAAGTTACGTTGTCAACAAAACGATTTATCCCACGTCTTGCAAAAACATCTTTCAAATTCAAAAAAATAACGTAAAACCAAAAAAAAAATTTAATGTGACTCCATATATGACCATATATGGTCATATAATTCTTTATATATAGTTACATATATGATTTTGCATTTAAATTTATATGATATCCATATATAGCTAAACGTACCATGTATGAAACCATATATGACTATATATCACATATATAATTCTTTATATATAGTCACATATATGATTTTGCATAGAACTTGATATGACATCCACCATATATAGTTACATGTCGCATATATGAAACCATATACGACATATCTGGAGCTATATATAACTCCATCTATCTTGATTCTCTTTTAATATTAACTAGAGATAACCTTGGATAATGTGGTAATTTGCGAATCTTAATATTTTATTAATGAAAAAATAATTTTAAAAACTTTTTTCTAGCCTGTCCTGTTTACATCCATTGTAGTAGATAACCGGGTAT
>JAPYZS010000519.1:0-58318 GCA_030522925.1 Trissolcus japonicus
GCAGAAGAAAAATAAGTGTTTAACCAACATTGAAACAAGTAACTTCAACATTTCATATAATTTGTAGCAACGATTTTGTTTACAATCCAAATGAAAAACGAATATGAATAGAAGATGACAATTAACAAAAGCACTTTCAATTGCTCTTTTCTTCCTCCAAACTTCTCTGTTTCTTTTTTTTTTTTTTTTTTTATTTCACTTTAAAATTGCCAAGAACCGCGGAACAATTTTGAATTAAAAACGAAATTTTATTACGACTGCATAATTCATGCGTAAAAATGCGAGGGAGGCAAAGAGTCTCAAAGTGAAGAAAAAAGAGTGAGCTTTAAAGTTCAACTCAAAACTTTGAAGATTAGACAGTTACAAGGAAGGAAGGAAGGAAGTGCGAGCGACGAGCCCAGGCTTAGCGGTCGACTTAAAAAACAATTGCCTGGCAAAGGCCCGAGAATTTAAAACACACTTTTATCGTCTTCGCTTTGAGATCCTTTGTGCTGGGAACCACCCGAGGCTTATTCTACGTATCGTTGACACTCCAAGCGTGTCCGTCCTTTTTTTTTTTTTCAAATGCGATATCTGGGAATATTAAAGTCATGCCAAGGTGCAAATTACTATCATTTAAATTATATGAGATTATATCTAAAAGGAAAAATTCGTCTCTTGTTTTTTGATGTAGAAGAAATTCTGTTCTTATGACATTATCATTGAATGAATCCTCGAATGTTTCATAGAAAAAAATAATTCCAAAAGGAATGTTTCTTAGAAATCTCGCAAAAAAACACCTCTGGTGCTCATTTGGACGGCTCATTTGTATTCGAAGAAATCAACACGATGCTAAGTACCGCGTTAGGGTAATGTCGCGTGAAGGTAGGCGCGGGGTATCGCATTTTGTGTGTTCAAATGTTTTCGGTAGTGTGACGAGGGAAAAAATGTACCATTAGTCAAACTAAAACAGAGGATAGGTATTCAATTGTGAGATAGCACAAGGGCTGGAACCGAGGCAGTTTAGCCGCTCTACTGGACTGTAACTCGAGAAACAGTACCTCGCCTCGAACTTGCCTCGTCAGCCGACCAGCTAAAGGCACCGAACAAAATCCAACTTCCTTCCAAGCAACGGAGATTAATGCCACGATACTCCGGTGCTTACCAGATTTCATAACACATGGGAATAAATCCCCCCTCCGAGTTATCATTCGAGTTACAATAAATCGTAACAGCTTTGCAGTTAAGTCGTGACGAAAAATCGCCTGTCGTATCTTGTCAGATTGATTCTCAAGTTTCAAGTCCCGGTGCATTATCAGGGATTTGGTAATAATTTATATCCATAATTCCAATGGGCATAATCAGCCCCTTAATTTCAATCTCGTAATGGATGGACTGCAAACTAAAATACGCGCCCATGTCACGCAACACAAATGGCATTGTAAGATAACCAAATATCCTCGGAATGCGGTGCTGTTCGTGTTAGCCTAAAGAGGTTACATGGCTTTGTGACTCTTGTGCTTGCAGATCCCTGCGCGGGTGTTAACTGCACCGAGCCGGAAGTCTGTCAGCTGGACAGCTCCAGACAACCCGCGTGCCATTGCAGCGAGCAGTGCGGTATGGATTATGCGCCCGTTTGTGGCAGCGATGGCAAGACCTACTCCAATGAGTGTAACCTTCGTCAGGAAGCCTGCAGGTCCAAACTCCCACTCAGAACGATCTACAATGGCATCTGCAGTTCAGGTAATCTCAATCTGACATTTTATGTAAAGACGATTGAGCTAAATTTGACAGTAATTAACATTAATTAACATCAAAATTATCTTCAACATTTTTAATTGGATTGATTTAATAATAACAAGAAGCTTTGAATTTTTTCAAAATGTTTTTTAAAAAGTTGAAAAAAAGTTGTTTGTTTTTTCTCTTTCACAGGAATCAACCCCTGCGACGACGCGAAATGCGGCGCCCTGCAACAGTGTGCGATCGATAAATTTGGAATCGCAAGATGTGAATGCGGACCATCCTGCGATCCTGTGATGAGACCGGTTTGCGCCAAAGGTGGCAACACCTACCCGTCGCTCTGTGAGCTGAAAAGACAAGCCTGTCTGACTAAAACAAAGATCGAAGTTGCCTACGCTGGAAGTTGCGGATCCAAAGGACCCTGTTTGGAAAAAGTAATTTTTCAGACGACGTAAAAAAAGTCTGCATTTAGTCAGACGTGAAGTTTGTTTTTTATATTTTTGTTATTTCAAGTAGTACAACTCAACGTTTTGTAGAACGATAGAGGTTTTAACAATCGGTTATCTATTGTTGTCGTTCTCATTCTGTTGTCTGTTTTAAAAAATGTCATCCCGTTGGTTTGCTAAACACTTACACCTATTGTCTCTATAAAATACCATCGAATGAAAAATATGAAATTGATGTTCCTCGTGTGTGAAATTGAAGAACCCGTATAGTTCTTTGATAGAGAATGGAAGCAGTTTTCGAGTGGATGAAAGCTGACGGAAATCCAATAACAAAATCTTTCACATAATTCCATTCTCATCGAAATATAATTTTCTTTTTATTAGTCATTTTATCAGGTTCGCATGTAAAAGTCACGTTAATAAGTTAATATGAAATTATGTTACCGTAAAAAAATCGCCAATTTAAATTATCATCCCTACGGAACAGACGGATTGACATCTTTTGTCTCCAATAAAAGAGAATGTGTATAATTAAGTCTTCTTTATTGGATCGATAAATAGAGTGAAATAAACGACTGTCTCAAACACTTGATTTCCGGTTTCGTTTTTCAGATTTGTCAAAAGGGTGCGGTTTGCGCAGAAAACGGCGATGTGGCCACCTGCGAGTGTCCGACTTGCTCAGCAGAATTTCAGCCCGTTTGTGGCAACGATGGCATCAGTTATGGCAACGAGTGCAAACTTCGCCTTGAAGCATGTCAGCGTCACCGTGATATTCGCGTCCTCTACCCCGGATTGTGCAGTAAGTAATCGAGAAACTATTTGCCACGACGTTAAAAAAAAAAAAAAAAAAAAAAAAAAAAAAAAAAAAAAAAAAAAAAAAAAAAAAAATATGAAAGAATCAATTAAAAAGCGAAAAATTGCCAGTTATGAACTTGTAAGAATTTCTCAAGCCCGATAATGGTTTTTGCATGTCTGCCGTACAAAAGCGCTACAGAAGAATTACAAGGCAAGTTTACATCGCTGGGTTTTTAGTCGTGACCCGGATTTGAGTTTGGGCAAAAAAGAGACCGGGGCGTGTCCGAACATGAAGCGCCCCCGTACACGGGCGAAAATTGCACGCAAGATATCCTAAATATTCATTAAATTATCACCGAATGTCAATGCTGTTATCGAGCGAAAAAGTCTTGCGAGACGTGACAGGGTTTAATTGGCACGGGTGTGACTCGCTTTTTCGGGGCGCCGGTGCAAAACAATTCGACGCCCCTTATCGAGTGCGATTTATGCAGCGCCGAATACATTCGGACTCATGCATATCGCGATGCCGGGAACAACTTCCCTATGAGTTGTTACTCCAAGGCATGCACGACTTGCATATGCATGCGCCCGTACCAACAAGTCAACTCTCTCAAATCCAACCTCGCCACCCCTGTTCCAGCCTCATCCTTCTGTAAACGAAACTATTATAATTTATAACAAATTCCTTCCGAACGAAAAACTATTTTCTGCTCCAACTAGATTATTCTATCATTTTTGCAAAGAATGCTGTTTCAATGCTGATTCGTAGTTTTTACATATTATCGGAAAATTATATAATGAAAGAAGTAATAAAAAATCCTATAACTATTATAATCACAAGATTTAGCTGATAGCCGATGATAATTTAACTTGTGTTATTTTGGAACTCAAATTGAAACTGAAATAGAAAATATTCTATAGTACAAAATAAAAATTGTATAATGAATGAAAAATTCGTTTTACTAAAACGAAAAAAATTGGAAATATCCTCTATTATCAATATATAATTTATAATAATATGAAATGGAAAGTAACAGTTTGAACTTGTTTAAAACTTGCAAAAATACTTGACAGTTGTAGCGTTAAATTCCACTTAACTCACGGAGACGAAAAACGCATATATATATATATATATATATATATATATATAACTCTTGGCAGACATTCAGTATTATGAAACCAAAGTGTCATGGCACTCTGCTTCAAGTCCAGTTTCATAATTTGGAAACTTCTCTGTCAGTAACATAACTGCGAAACAATTTCGCAAACAAAATTATCCGACGTGATTAAAACTTTTTGCGGTCGTACGAGTTTTGAGAAAAGTCTTTTTAAAATAATCCTCTAAACCAAACATTTGATATCGACTTGGAGAACGTCAGCCTTTTACGGTCATCTTCCGACCGGCCATTGTTTGAACTTTATATTACGGTTGAAAATGAATTTAAAAGCGTTAAATTACGTGAGACTGAGTTGCCGATCCGCAAGATACTTGAACTGTTCTTGTTTCGCTAATAGGATTATCTGACATGGTCAGATCCAAGAAATTAGGAAAATCTATTTAAAAGGCAGTTCGCTTAGATTCTGATCAGCTTTGCGAACGTTTAATACGGAGTTTTACAAGCGTTTTACTTTATTCTGTGTTTTCATCGGATTAAGCGAATAAAAATTGACTAATTTAGTGGACGAGAAG
Source organism: Trissolcus japonicus (assembly GCA_030522925.1). Lineage (NCBI taxonomy): Eukaryota > Metazoa > Arthropoda > Insecta > Hymenoptera > Scelionidae > Trissolcus > Trissolcus japonicus. The sequence goes on from JAPYZS010000519.1 coordinate 4,651, forward strand.
AAAAAGAAAACACGGCTGAAAATAAAATCCAACGAACAAAATTCGGATCTTTGTTTCATTTCATAATACCATCACTGAATGCAATTGAAAAAATTATTCATTATGTCGTGCAATATTTAAGTCGGTAAATTGAACATTTTCAGATGGCTGTGAAAGCAAAAAATGTGACTTCTACGCGGAATGCGAAAGCGATAGCGCCGGCGAGGCTCACTGTGTCTGTCCGGGCGATTGCGAGGAATCAGTAAGTATGACTGCCCGAAGCCTCTCATAGAAAAGAAATCTCTCCCTTGGAAAAAAAAATCATTACTCATTCTTGGTTCGAAACAAAACAACCGAAATCGGATTTGCGGCAGAAATCCGGGTTCACTTATCATGCAGCGGATCAGAATTTTTTTTCGCGGGCTCCAATACGACCAGATGAATGATGCGCCGAGTTCTAAAAGATTCATTCGGCGAAACCCCGTGGCGTTGAATTTTTCAAGGCACGTTCGCTCACGAACTAAAAATGCCAAGATTCCAAGTTATTTGTCGCACTTTGCACACGTAAGAAAGATATGTCCCGTTTATCCCAATATTTGCCCGGCCTTAAAATGGTTACCATGATACGAACTGAGAATTCACTTAACAAAAAGTATCAAGATTTATCTGGGACCTTGATAGCCGGCATTCCTCCTCATCGAACGAGGAATCCGATCGTTTCCAATTAGTCTGCCTTTATGAATTAATTAATCATAACTCGATCTTCGGATGAGAAAACGGTCGAACGTATCGATTAAGTATATCAATTAAGACAAAATTGAGAGCTTCCATGGAGAACTGGTTGCGAGGGACGTCGTTTGAGGATAATTTTACTCTCGCGCCAGCAAACAGAGCTTGTCTATTGAATTCAATTGATTCTGCTAAGTTCTTGTTCTCCAATGAGCACGGTTCATTAAGTTATCTACCGCGCGTACAAACACTGCATAACAGTCGCCACTTTTTTCAATCATCATCGCTCGTTCCAAGTTTATATATAATTGTATTCATTTTTTAATGCTGATCATTCCATTCAAAGATTAATTCAAAATACATTCTAATCGGGGTCCTTCAATTCTAATTTTGTTTCATTTTCTTGTGCGAATATTCGCTCATCCATCTTCCTAAATATTTTCATCACTCATTTATCAAGAGTGAATACAATTTTAAGTTAATAAGAGCAGCCAATTTTAAATTTGAATTACGATTTCAACGGATTAAACTTCTATTTATTTTAAACTACTTGAGATCACGGCCCTGTATCTGATACCTTGGATCTGCAACGAGGTAAACAAATCCAGGATACAGAGCACGCCTGCATGCTAAATATCAAAACAATCAACAACGTTATATCAAAAACGCGATCTTGAATTTAGAAATGCTTACAAACATTGCGTAGTCGCGCATTATGATAATACTCGCGAGTACTCAAAATAGATTCGAAACAGATTTTTAATCTATATTTCAACTGCATTAAAACAGCCTCAAACCGAGAGTACATTAGATGAAAAAAGTGGCCATTTTGCAGGTTCTCCCACAGGTCATTATTTTAGCCATTGTTCTTTTTTTTTTTTTTCAAGTCTTCACAAAATGAATTAGCCAGCAGCTACCTCGCCGCAACTAGCGAATTAAAGTCACGCTTTCCATTATTCATTCTCCAACACGAGTTCAAGATGCTCGGGACAACATCGTCGAACGCCTTGCCGTATGATTAATTGGTTGGAATTCTTTCGCCTGTCAATTGCATCTACTTCCATAGTTGCGATTGAGATGAAAAGACATCACGATTGCTTGAGATATACGTTTTGTCAAGAGCCGAGCTAATAAATAACGCAACAAAAGTCCAAACTTTCATGAATCATTTTGTGAAATTTGCAGACCCCAGATCCTCAAGGAGGTAGCCTGAAAGTTTGCGGCTCCAACGGCGTAACTTATCCGAATGAATGTGCCCTGAAAAAAGTTTCCTGCGAAACGCAGACGCTCATTGTCGTTGCCTACAACGGTGGTTGCGGTAAGTTCAACCTCTTGACTCATTGCAAGGAAAAAATAACTCCAACAACTAAGACATTTTGTACAAGCATGAAGGAATCTTGTAACCCTTGGTTTATTCAATTTACTAACAAGACAACATGTCAACTGATTTAAAATGATTATATGTGATTTTGTGAAATGAAATTCTCCGCGCACATTACAAGAGACGGACTTTCTCGTAATTTTGTTTGTGGATTACTGTTCTACACATTCAACATGAGATAATTTTCCAAAAAAAATCTTTTTCGATTTTTTTGCTATAACAATTATATTTGTTTGTAAGCAATAATTGTTTATTTTGTTAAATGAATGCCACAATTGCATTATCGAAAATTATGAACAAATGAAAATACCACTCGGTAGTTAATTGGTAACATATCCATCACGCTCGATTTGTAGACAATAATTTACAAAAAATAATAATAATAAATAAATATGTAACAAAAAACACGTTATCCTAATTGTTTTGACTTGTACTAATTTTCTTGGTACAAATGTTCCATTTATCATGAAATTTTTCGATAGGTTAATTTGAACATATTGTTTGCTATTAAGTTTACAGAAAACAACAGCAAGAAAAGGGTTAAATAAAATTCAGCGAACTTTTACTGATTAGTATTGAATTGTTGAAAATCCAAATGGCAATACACCGCCATTTCGTGTCCTTAACTTAGAACAAAAAATAAGTGTTACTTGAATTAAATATGCGATCTAATCACGAGCTATAATTATTAACAAACAAACTGATACAAATCGTAGAATTGTGCAAGGGTGTGGAATGCGAGCACGGAGCGCGCTGCGTGGCAGGTGTCTGCGTGTGTCCGGAAACTTGTCCGGAGCATTCGAGCGAGCCGGTCTGCGGTAGCGACGCAAAAACGTATCCGTCCGAGTGCGAACTGCAACGAGCAGCCTGCGAGGGAGACCCCAAACTACCGACCTTGCAAGTGACTTTCTACGGGGACTGCGGTGAAAGATTTGCCGTCGCTGCGCTAAGTAAGTTCGCCCGTCTAATTAGCGAAGTTCCGACAAAACATTTTATCAACGGCGCCAAAAAATTTGCCTCGCTTTCACTTTTATAACTTTGTTATCGGTTTCCCATTTGAGCGAGCTTTCTCTCTTTCCTAGAACGAAGATGAACTTCATCACACTACACCCCTACTGTAGCTAAGAAAAATGCTACCTTAACCTAACCTCTTTATCACTATCGAGGCATGTTTTTTAATTTAAAAATAATATGGGCATGAAACAAATTTTATCAAAATAGTTCAAGAATTAATGATTGAAATACAAGAACGACATTATTTTCTACATTTCGATAACAATAAAAAAGTTATGTTTGGCTTGTCAGAATCTGCTTCATCTTAATATGGTTTCCGCTTTAGTTATAGAACGGGTTGATTGTCCGCCAAACTAACCGAACTAAAATGTTCTAACAGCTACGATGTCAACGCCACCAATAACCCAACCGGTGACGGCGGTTGCTGAAATAACTAGCACACAAGAACGCGAGGCTTGCAAAGATATTCACTGTGATTTCGAGGCGACTTGCGAGCTTGGACCTGACAAATTTCCACGCTGCAGCTGTCGATTCGATTGCGCCGCGATCGCACAGGAAAACATGCATACCGTTTGTGGCAGCGACCTAAGAACTTATCCCTCGCTTTGCGCAATGAAAATGGAGGCTTGTCAGAGACAACAGGAACTCAGAATCAGACCCCTCGAACTTTGCCAAGGTTTTCCTCTAATAAACCTACATAACAGCTTTTATTGCTTACGAAACCCTGCTTCAGTTATAATTTGGTATTTTTTTTTTCAAACTTGAATTTATTTCTATGTAAAATTACTACAGGCATGGAAGTAAAACCCTGTAAAGGAGATACACCGTTGGTTGACGAGGATGGTAACGAATATGACTGTGGGAACGGTCCAGAACGAAAAGATTGCCCGAGCAATTACTACTGCCATCAAACATCTCGTTTTGCACGTTGCTGTAAAAAAGGTAAGCATTCCTTTTTTTATTGTTTCATCGTATTCTTACATTCCCAAAAATTTTTTGTCAGTAATTTACCGACTGTTCTCTCCTAACCTTCGTTCAACTTGACATTATATATTTAGAAGTGTTAGAAATTGAAAATAAAACCCTAGTAAAAATTGAACTAGGGCCCCTGTAAGGCTTGCCCGTCAAACAACCCGGCGGCGGTCCCTTTAAAGGTAATTGCTAGTCTGGAAACTGGCCCTTACAAGGTATGTGACGCTTTGCGTAAGTCGGCTTACGCATGGCCCTGTGGAGGCAACCATACCAAAAATGCGGGCCACGTGTGGGCTTCTTGTTTGGCCCACGATAGAATGTAACGCTCGAGTGGGCCTAATACGATTTCCTGATGTGGTTGTGGCATGGTAATTTCATGAAAGCACATTTTTGTCAAAGTCAAAAAATTTTTCTAAGTCCAAAGACTGAAACCATCTAACGTGGACCTTATTTACGAGCCTTATCACGTCGGGCCCTATCATTGGGTTACCATGTTTGAAAATTATTGAATTCAAAAATGGTAACCATATTTGGTGTAGACTAGGGCCGAATTAGGGTAACCCTAATTTAGACTGATTTAGACCGTAAATCAAGTCTGGCCCTCGTTTCTGATGGGGCACGCCTAATTGAATTTCTACTAGGGTATCAATGCATAAAATATTTAATACCTTTGGCGCTAATAGTAATAGTCATTTTTTCTCATGCACAATATCCCTTTACTTGATAAAACAGAGGAAGGTATCCAAGTGGTGAGGTGCATAGACTCGTGGCACGGCTGTTGTCCTGACAACAAAACAGCTGCCCTGGGTCCAGATGGCGCTGGCTGTCCAAGCCAATGTAATTGTAACAAACTTGGTAGCGTATCGGATACCTGTGATCCCGAGAGTGGTCAATGCGAATGCAAACCAGGTGTGGGCGGTTCGAAATGTGACCGATGTATGCCAGGCTATTGGGGATTGCCGAAAATTAATTCAGGTCATCAAGGATGTACACGTAAGGCCGAACGCAATTACAGAAATCTCAAGTATCCGTTCGTTCATGACTGATTCAATTAATCTGTTGGTCGTAGCGTGCGGATGCTCTCTTTTCGGATCAGTGAGAGAGGACTGCGAACAGATGACCGGACGTTGTGTGTGCAAGCCCGATATACGCGGACAAAAGTGCACCATTTGTACAGACCATAACAAAATTTTAACGCACGACGGATGCCAGCCAGGTAGTATATCACGATGGGCGCGCTAGTACCCGCTCAAATTGATTTACCATAAATATCAATTTAGTTTCTTTGAACGTGAAATTGAACGCTGTGTGCGCCCTTGTTTCATCGCTAAAAGTTTCTTTGAATTTTCATGAATGTATCAATTCATTGGCCGTGATAACTAATTAATAGCATATCAACGATGCTGGTCTTGAACATACATACACAACATGTTCGTATCCGCGTTCGCGACGTTATTTAAAATTCATATCACGTATTTGAATTAATTACACTGTGACATTTTAGATGCTCCATACAACGCAAAACAAATTGACTTTCCAATTTAATTTAATTTAAATTAACTTGACCTAGAATAAAAAAGTGTGCGTATTTTATTCAGCAATTTTCAGTTAGTCATAGTCAAGGGTAACAAAGCTAAAGATTCTTTGTTATTCATGTTTTTTTCTCCCAATAAATATTGGAATATTGAAAGAAAGATTGGATAAAGAATTAATTGGGGTATTTTACAGCCGACGCAGCGCCAGTAGTGCCAACATCTTGCAACGAAATGGAATGTTATTCGGGCGGGCACTGCATCGAGAGCAACGGCAGTGCTCGCTGCGAATGTCCAGCGTCCTGCCCGACTGATACACCGGCAATTCCAATCTGCGGCAGCGACGGTCAGACGTACGACAACGAATGCGAACTGCGACTTTACGCTTGTCGTCAGCAAGCTGATATCGTGGCTCAGGCGTTTGGTCACTGCCGAGGTGGGTTCACAGAGCGTACGCCGTCAAGGCCGCTCTACATTCTGCGATACTAATATCCCATCAATAATAGCTCTCGTCTCACGCTTTATCTTGATGCAAAGTCGACAAAATATTGTTCCCAATAGGGTTAGAGTAGCGTCGACAATATTGCTTATTGTCTCAAAACTTTGACAATTGCGAATTCAACTTAAGGAGGATTATACACTTGGATGATTCAAAAAAATCAATTTTTCGTTTTTTTGCATTTTCGTAATCTACAATATTTCAAGAATCCCCTTTTAAATTCGAATGATGATGAAGCATGATAAATATCAAATATCAATATCAAATATTTGCACTATAAATGTATACTGAAACTATAATCGCGTTTTTTTTTTTTTTTTTTTTTTTAACTTTTCTCGAGATCTACTGAACCGATTTTTTTCGAATTTTTAGGGTTACTCCAAAAATACAATTACTTCAATAGAAACTTTTTTGATTTTATAATTTATTACAAAGTTATAAACAAAATAAAGTGGAAATTTGCATGTTTTTTGTTTAACGTCGCCATTTTGTTGTAGTAATGAATAATTAAAATATCGTTATTGTAGTGCCTCACTGTATCCATCCCCTTTCAGTACCACTTTGAAATTTTGATTTTTATTAAAAACTGCAAAAGAAATCGTGACAACCGTAAAGTAGTTCAAAAAATATTTATGTTTCATTAAATTATTGGCAACTCATTGTTTATAACAAAAATTAATGTTCAAGTATCCTAAACATTCTTTGAAAGTTGCTAAAAACATAGTATATTTTGTTATAAACATTGGATGCATATAATCGTGTTAAAAATTCCTGTTTATTACGGAAAAATTTATTTATCTGCATTTATCTGGAATTTCGCAACGTAAATATCCTGAATAAATGATAGAATCCGGATGAAATTTCTCCTAAGCAAATTCAGAATCAGCCAGGAAAATTACATATTTCGGCGTGAATTTGCGTATGTCCTGTATAAAAAAAATAGATTAATCTTACAAACGTTAAAATGTATTATAAAATAAAATTTATCTAACGAGTGAATTTGAATTTTATTAAAAAAAATCAACTTTCTCTTTATTTTTGATAAGTTCAATCCACTTTTTTATGCGGACAAATACAAATACATAATTTTCTTGATTGATTCTGAAAGTGCTTAGGAAAAATGTTCGGATTCTATTGTTTTATCAGGATATTCACATTGCTAAATTCCCAATAAATACAGATAAATAAATTTATCTGTATTCGACCGCAATTTTTACCGCGGGTACATTTTTAATAATCACTCTTTGAATTTAGGTTAAAATTTGACCGTTCCAAGTGTATATTCTCCCTTAATAACAAAAATATCCCGATCAAAAATAATTGTCAAAAAAATCTCGGTCAAAAATATCCCGGTTATGAAAAAAAAATAATAATAATAATAATTTCAATCAAATTGGCGAAAATCGGGATATTTTTGTCCAAGATATTTTTTGACCTGGAGCATTTTGTCGGAACATTTTTGCATAAATCGATCAACTTTTTGAATTATTTTTAATATTGAGCGCTAACTTATGCATATCCAATATTTCTGCCAAGAAATAACGTTGAGAATATTATTTTGTCTTCAATCGCTGCCGAATAACAGTTTGTGTTAGAGTTACGTGACAATAATAAATAACAGTCGCAAGATGTCACGATGTGAATCTATACTAGGTGCTTATGTGTATCTTGTATATAATAAAATCTTTAATAACTTTTTAACTAACAAATTTGTCTGTCCCTCCAACCTTCAGATTCGTCAGTGACCGATTATATATTGCGTAAATGTTACATTATCAACGTAACTAATATACAATTTTCAGTATTCTAATACCAGAAAACCACCCTGTTTAGTTTCTTCTGCAATTTGCCGATAGTCGACAATCAAAGTTTTACCTTGACAATATTTTTTGTTCAAATTTGGTACTTATTTTTGAATTTTATATTTAGTAACGGACGGAAACATAATTTCGATATCGTGTCCAAGGTAAGTTTTATATTTCAATCAAAAATTAATCGACTAATCAGCTTAAGTCAGGAAAGAAAAGTTTTCATTGAATGGAAATTAGTTAAAGTGTTAGACTCAGCAGACAACTTCGTGCCAATCTTGAGCACTTAATCCTTTTTATTTTCAACTCGAGGGCAATGATTCTCAAAACACCCTTCAATTTATAACCCAGAACTGAAATTATCCCACTTGACTTACAAAAATCAATTTCAACATCCAAATGCTAGACTGTCACGAAATCCTCGTTAAATTGCGAAGTAGAAAAAAATTGCAACTTCATTTTCGATTTTTTTTTTCAAAACAAATATAAAAATAAATCTAGAATAATATATATCTGACTAATAAAAAAAAGTACAACAATAAATTTCAATTGATTTTTGTTGAACACGACAATCAGATAAAACTCGTCATCTGCAATTTTCACACTGCACAATAAATTGTTAGAAAAAAAAGTTTTGTTCAAAAGTAAACCACAAAAGTAAGTTTGCGGTTTAGTTCCAACAATTTGCGCTAAACTATATAATTAAAATGGGAGAAAAACAAAACTTTGACTTTTAATTTTTCTTGCACTTTGATGTTGAATAAGGATAGTTAAATTGCAATAATGGGTCTAATTGTTGAAAACAAGCAGCGATTATCGCAGTGTAGGTGTCTAGCATGGTGCTGCCACCTTCAATATCTAACAACCCTTCACGAAAGCCCTATTAAAGTGAAACAAAATTGAACTCTTCTCTGGATGTCATTAAGTTTCGAGCATTTCATGAGCACGCGCGATCGCATGATCCTAAAATGAAGAGAAATAGTTATCACGTCAAACATTCAGTTAAAAAAAGAAACGTAAACTTTTTCTGTTTGTTATAATCATAGAATGAAATTTAATCAATTATTGTGAACTTCAAATTAACTTAAAGATTTTTTTTTATATTTCATTTTAATCCTTAATAATCCTCTTATGAAAACAGTATACACTTCATTTTCGATCTAAGAATTTATCGAAGCGATATTTTTATTTATCAATTTTTTATAGTTGACTAACAGTTTGAACATCAATTATAGAATTTATCATTAGAATCATAATATTGAGTCAGATTAATTGAACGAATAATAGTTTATATTTTGTATAAAAATACTTATTATTATTAAACACATAGCAATGAATGATTTATACTTCATAGTTGTTTTTTTTATCGACTAACTAGAAGAAAATGTTTGTACCAATAATCGGACACTTTATTCCAACATTTTTGCTTGGCTATGAAAATAAATTTGAATTGCTGAATAAATAGAATTTAACGTTGAAAACATTGAAAAAGAAATGAGTTATGATAAGTAATCTAAAAACATTGAGTAAAATAGGTCAATCATTTTTTATTTGATAAAATAAAGAAATTGATTTACACGGAATGTTTTAAAAAAAATCGAAATTCTTGATTGAATTTTTAACGTTTTTTGGCATTTTATATGAAAAAAATTTAATATTTGTTGGAAGAATATTTTTCCATCGATCCGAAAAACAATAATGACGTTATTGTAAAAAGTTATAACAATGTCAATTAAAAACGGGAATCCACTACTGCTGCTTGCTCATATTGAGTAAACGAAATTTTCTTGTTATTTTAAGTCACTCTTTAACGTTTTTGGGCAGACATAATTTTTCTTTCACTTTCATTTAAAATTAGCTTTTTGCTTACCAATTTTGCAAAAATAACTGCTTCGTGAATTAAACTCCTCTTTATTTCAGTTCGTTATAATTTCAATAAGCACTAATCATTTTACTACCATTCAAATCTGGATCATCAGAAAATTAACTCACACCAATTTGATATATGGAAGAGCCTAGCTGAAATAACCCAGAAATAATTACGTCGAATTACGATTTTTCCGGTGCATTATTATCGCTGACTATTTCAAACTTATTTTCCAACTGGCGCGAGTCTGATATTGATTTTTGAACCATTTCTAAATCCTCCAAGCAAAAAACCATTTAAAAAATCCTTAAATCGCGATCAAATTTTATTTAAAATGTAATTTGAAACAAAATGCTTCGCATCGAAATATCTTGTGACTGTAAAAAAATGTGTCAGCAATGAAAATATGAAACTATAATGCAAAAATGTTTGCAGCATATATTTTTTTCTTCCACATTGTCACTGCGGTTGTTACATATTTTTGTGTCAAATATATTTGCACCGTCTGATATTCGAGAAATTGTTGACATTATTTTCTGATAAAATAGCCTCGAAAGTACATTTTATTTTATTACTTTATCGTTAAAAGTCATCAGTGCCGTCGATCGATTTTCATCACCGCGAATACGTAAACCGAATATCAACGGCTCAAGACGGATGTGTATACATATATAAATAATTTCGTGTACATATTTTATATTCGATATCATTGAAAACATTCGATATCCACCGAAAAATTCTCCATTTATTTACTTTAGAAAATGTTAACGAGTCAACATTTTTATCGAGTTTAATACCGGTATAAAAATTGGAAAACAAAGTGGAACACCAAACGAAATTTCATTAAGTGTTGTGAATTTCAGACGACCGTACAGTGAATACTGACTCTCCTGCAAGAAAATACACAGCGGTACAGTATACGCAGCCAGCAGCAGCTATTTCGCCCTTGTCTAAATCTACGAGACATCTAATGGTACCTGAACCAGACCCTCGTTATTATTACACCCATCGGGCTTATCAAGAAACCATCACGATTGATCGCGACAACTTGAAACATGGTAATACAATCATTTCTAACCAGGTTTTATTTTTAACCGGTCAGTCAACTTCAAATGGTTAGTCCTCGAAATTTGATCATATATATTTTATGACATTTATATTTGATATTTGACATTTCAGTTATAGATTTTTCGATGCTTTATTATTCATTAAAGTCTCTAAAATACAACAAAATGGCGGATAATCTCTGGTGTTTCAAATCTGTAAACAACTCATCAAATTCTTCTTTTTCAATACACAAAATGATCATTTCAAGTTGATATTCTCTTAACCATAACTTTTATGTGTCTAAAGATCATAATTCAATGTAATCTCAGTAACACTCTAGATTTTAATAAGAAACTATTTACTAAAAAAAATATAACTTATAACTGACTAGACTGAATTTAATTAATTATGAGTTTCGTTTTGGAGTAAATATGATTAGTGGGAATAAAAGAGTGGGGACTGTCGACTATCAGCAATTAATAGTTGAGCAATGAGTAGCTTATGTCACTAATAACATTTGATCAAAGACACGTTTATTATTAAGCCGCAGCGTATCGTCCCACGCCATCAACAATCCGAGTTGTCACAGCTCTGCTGGGTGATCTGTGCACTGATGACAGAGACTGCACCATTCCAAACAGCGAGTGCATCGACGGCGGATGCATCTGTGCCGATGGGTTTGCCGAGACGAGCGATCGACAGGAGTGTTTCGGTAACAACTCATTATATTGTGTTTCATTAATTATGTCAAGACCAAAAATATGAAATATTCTAAACCATTCATCCTGGACAGAGCGATAACGTTTTAATTAGTCAAGTATGTATGTAAAATTAATAAGCCGCAGGTAGGACAGCGAAATGTTAATTTAGCTAATGGTTATGATGAATTTTGGTATTGAGGGTTAATTAATAATTACCATAATCAATTTCACATTAAATTCTAGATATATATACAACGTCCAGTGTGCAAAATGTCAATGTTCGAAAATTGCAGTAACTGAGAATTGTTAATGGCACCTTCTGTTAGAATGTCCATTCAACATTCGTCCAACAACAATACGCTGCAACATTAAAATTCATCACCCCGTCCAAAATTTCGTTTTCTCTATACCATTTCGCTTATTATGCCATTAAAAATTCACATGTGATTATAAACCATTGTTCAGCTGATATTCAAATTTTCATCACGGACATTTTTGAAGTCATTAATCATTTGAACATTTGAAAAACCTTTATATAGATAGTTTAAATTTAGTACGTCAGCACCTGACCACTAAATGCTTGATAATGCTTGATGGTGACAAGAAAAACGGCAATCGATCGCCTACTTTATAACTGAAAATATAACTGTTTTTTTTTTTTTTTTTTTTTAAGAGTAAAAATTGATTTGAGAAGTACAGAGATATTGACACGTTTTTTTTGTCTGGCGCGGCGCCTTATCGTGACGATAGGCGAGTATCCAATGAACGAGAGTATCGATCGTAAAATTTTTGCATACACAATACGAATATCCAAAGCGGCACGTCAAAAAGTAATGACTCGTCTATCGTGCAGCCAACTACGTGCCGGTAACGCCGACCGAGGAATTCCGAGCTTGCCTTTCATATCCTTGTCACGTGTCATCCACCTGTATCGACTTGCCCAGCGCCACGTTCGTGTGCATCTGCAGACCAAATTATACGGGATTACTTTGCGACGAAGAAATCAACAAGCGCGACTATGAAGTCGCGTCCTTCGACGGCAAGAGTTACGTCCGAATCAATAAGCTCAAAGGCAATCACAAGTTCACCATCGACATAGAGTTCAAAACCTACGCGGATAATGGAATCCTCATGTACGATCAACAACAGCCTGATGGAACTGGCGATTTTGTCTCCCTAGCCGTTATCGATGGGTAAATCAAGAAAAAACATTAGAAACAAATTTTTTTATCTACTGGTCAAATTGCGACTTTTGAATGACTCTTCTTTTCAGCTACGTCGTTTTCAAGTACAATTTAGGAAACGGCCCGGTCGTTCTGACGTCGCCGGAAAAAGTTAGCATGAAAACTTACCACCGAGTAGCTGCGAAGACCTACCACAAAGATGGCGTTCTGATTTTGAACGACGGCAAGCATGTGGCTGGTAAAAGTTCGGGGGTGCTAAAATCTCTCAACATGAACGAAGATACTTTCATTGGCAATGTTCCAACCAACTACTCAAGGTATGTTGAAATTCATCGACCACAGATTATGAATAAATAAGAATATTCCTGATAATAACATCAAATTCGATTGTTTTTTCAGAGTTTACGATAATATAGGGACAAAACACGGACTCCTAGGTTGTATCCGCAAGCTGAAGATAAACCAAAAGTCGTTAGACCTTCACATTGGCCAAAACAAAGACGTGCTGGAAACGTACAGGATCAAGGAATGTGAGAAAAACGCATGCGCGAATTTGCCGTGCAAAAACGGCGCTACTTGTCAGCCGATCTTCGCGGACGATCTTTGCGACGGTCGGGAGTGCGATGAAGCAGAGAAAAAAGGCAAGAGCAAAAGAAAAGGAGCGGATGTGGATAGTCTGGGGAGCAACATCAACATAATTAGATGCAAAGGGTCCAAGTGCACCCACGTGGAACCGAAACGGTACAAGAAGAGCAACGGCAAGAAGACAATTTTTGACTACGACTCGGATTATGACGAGACTTATGATCGCAAAACTTATGCCTTGGAAAAATACGAGCCGCCGGATTACAGGTGCATCTGCCCACCACAGTACGCTGGTAGGGATTGTGAGGAGTCGTTGGATCCTTGCATGAGTGAACCATGTCAAAATGGAGCCACCTGTGATATTTTACCAGAGGGAGATTACGTCTGCAAGTGCCCGCCTGGCCGGACCGGAGACCATTGTGAAATTTGTAAGTCTTTTATTAAAATGAATGTTTTATAAGAAATTACAAAATCAATTCGCCGAGAAGATTTTATATAAGTTTTTTTAAAACACTCAAGATTGAATACTTATAGAGATAATGTAAAAATTTATAAAAGGCACAGAAAATCTGCGTCATCTTGAAATAATAACAATAAGTTGTAGGATAAAAATATCAATTGATAGTCAATTGATTATTGTAGATCATAAGAATAAATTTAATAAATGGTAATAACTAAAGTTTGATGAAAAGTTCAATAAAGTTACAATTGACGAATTTGCATTGACTAGTGGACGCAGAGTTAACGGAACTTTTAATCCCGGAATTGTCTGGCGACGGTTATCTGGAGCTGCCCTGTCTTGAAGGGGTCGCAAAGGCCTTTTCCATCGAGCTGTGGTTCCTGACACGCGCAAAGGATGGATTGCTACTGTACAATGGACAACTGAACAGCGACCGCGGTGACTTCATCAGCTTGAACCTCGTGCACGGAAAATTGGAATTCAGATTCAATTTGGGCAGCGGCATCGCCAACATCACGACTGCTGACCCTGTTGCACTTGATACATGGCACTACGTGAGAATCAGTCGTCTGGGCCGAGAAGGAGTTCTTCAATTAAATGATGGTTTGGTCGCCAGAGGACTCTCCGGCAATCCTTTGACGGAGCTCAATCTTGAGATGCCACTTTACGTTGGAGGAGTTAAGTAAGTATGCGAAAATTCCCGATAGCATCAGTAATAACAAGTTCACAACATTCAAAACTTTACAAATTACAATTTGAAGAAAGTATAAAGATAAAATAAATCACGAACTTTGAATTTACAAAAGTCACCCTTATTTTCAGATAAGTTTAGTGTGTCTGTTTGATTTTCTTTTTCATAAGATAGGTAGAGAGTTTGATATGTTTAATACATGTATTGTTATCAGACACTGGAGAGAGGTTCATCGTTTGGCCGGAGCTTGGACGGGTCTCGTAGGAGCTATTCAAAGGTTAATGGTGAATGACAAGACGTACCAAAACCTCGCGGTTAACGTGACCCAACACAATACGGAAATTTATGACGGCCTGCCCTGCCCTAGCAACGCGAATCCTTGTCACAATGGCGGGGTCTGCCTGCCTCTTCTCAACAGCTACCTGTGCAAATGCGCAACAGGATTCAATGGCCTGCATTGCGAATTTTGTAAGCCAAACAAATTTATATCCTTCACACTAGACGAGTATACATTTTTGTAAGATTCGAAATAACACATTCTCCGATAACTTTTTATCATTTATGTCACTCTTTTAATAAACATTCATGTTTTTTTTTTTTTTTTTTTTTTTAATTTATATGTATTATTGCAAATTTTTTCTTTTACAAGCTTCGTTTGCAGTAACTGATAAATACACATGCGTGTATTGCGTACATTTCGTTTTCTTCAAAAATAATATTTAATTTAGCAAAATACGAGAATAAAATGAATTGAATTTGATGATTTTCAGTTGTCGGTTACGATGTAACCGCAGGCGAGACATCACCGCGGCCGGTTCGATTCGACGGCGACAACTACTTGCAATTCAAGCACCGTCACGGACGAAGGTAGAAGTAGCGCCTGTTATCGTCGGCTTACTCTTCCTCTGCCGGACTTTGAGCTTTGTCCAAAACCCAAAACTTACCGACTAATCCGAAATATTCACTTACGCTGATTCTTACAACTAAACGCTCCTCTACTAATACTGGCCGATTAAACTAACCAAATTAGAAGTAAGTAAACTGCGATGCTAAATTAGGGTCACTAAAAACGAGGTCGAGGGTGAACTCAACCGAAATTATTAATCTAATTGATTGTACCGTCTAATAAGACGGATATTAGACATGGATAACGGAATGTAGTTTTGCAGTTTAGAATTGAACATGTTCTTTTGCTTATTCCGCATTCACTAGAGCTCTTAATTACAGACGAAAGGGACTACAATCCAACAAGTTTGAATTGAGATTAAGGACCATCCATCCAACTGGCATCATCGCGTGGATGGGAAGAAGCCGTACACAACAGATAGTACTGGCTCTACAAAACGGCCACGTACTTCTCACTTATACAAACAACAACCAACAAATTTCCCTCAGGAGCAAGGTGCATATCATTTAGATTTAAAATCCATAAATAACAACAACTTTTTTCTATTTGTTATTTCCTTCTTAAGATTCATCTGCGTGCTTACAAAAAGTATAAAAAAAAACCTAAAAACAAGTTCCTAAATTGGACAAGATGGACAAAATTTAAAAATGTAAAGAAATAGGGAAATAGTGTCAAAAACTTTCATCTTTTGCATACTGCCCCCTACAATGTTTACAGTAATAAAATCAAGTTTCGTGTTCATATTGCTTGAATGATTCAATTCAATTATTGTTGAACAAAAATTTTTTAATGAAAAATTATTTTTTATATCTTGATATATATTTTTTCTTCTTTTCTTTCGTCATTTTTTAGGAGAGGATAGACGACGGTGCCTTCCACCATATCAAAGCAGCGCGTAGGCGACGAGCAATGATAATTCAAATAGACGGTCGCCCAGCAGCAAAGCTGCTTAAGGACTCGGGTCCTCTGACGACCAACGGAAAACTTTTCGTCGGGGGCAAACCCGGACACAAAGGGGTCAAGGCTTGCGTGGCGGACTTGATCGTTGACAGACGACGGCTGCCACTCACCAGAAGAAAAATTCAACTCTGCCACGATAACGACGTGTGATATACGAGATATAATATTCGATATTAGAATGAAAAAAAAAAAAAATAAACAAACAAACATATCCCGAGGATTAAACCTAGATTTAAAAAGGCAAATTTGTGCCGCGGAAGAAAACTTGAATGGTCGATTCTTAAGGTATCATAAACAGATGTAATAAGCTCTGTGTTCAGATGATTTTTGTTTTCGATGGATACTCTGACACAAAGTGTTACCGTTTGTTCCCAGTGAGATGATTATACAAGTGCTATGTCTGCATCCAAGGACAATAATATAGTGATAAGGTGGACGTTCGTTTCACAACACACAAAACTCTTTCTTGGTAGAATTTCTCTAAACATTCTCATTTAATGAGAAGCAGAATTCTATAGTTAAATTCGAATTCTCTATATAAAAAGAACTAAAAAATTTTTTGTTTGTAAAAATCGACACTGGATAATATTCAGCTCATTCTTTTACATCGTTGAACATTTCGTTGAACAAATCAAATTATGAAATTGGATGAAAAGTTAAAATTCTGCCAGGACGAAAGATTGGCAACGCGAGTCACGACTAGAAAAAAAAAAAAAAGAAACGAGAATAAAAGAAACCCGATGTACAAAAAGAAATAAAAAATATCCATCTCCATGACGCAATAATGTATTGTAAATAACGTTTCCCATACCCTCGTCTGGAGTGAATTCTTCCCTTCACATATCAACGCACGAGAATTCGCGGTGACTCGCGTCGTCGATGCCGTTGCTCACAATCACTCGAACGACTTGTATACGTACAATAGAATAAACAATATCGTTAGCGGTGTAAAGTAAATTATATCCGGCGAAAATACCCGCAACCGGGAGATGAAGATAAACGGAAGAATAAATAAAGTATATACTTATTATAGTCTTTATCGAAATAACCGTAAGCTCCTGATATGCACGTAAACGTTACGACTGCTAAGACTGATTAATAAAACGAGCGAGAGAAATCGAGGCGATAAATCGGTGTTATGTTTGAGTGTTCGGTAGAGAGGTTTAATATCGTGAATTTCCTATGTAGAAAACACATATTTTAAAAAGAGAGAGAGAGAAAAAAACAAGTGTGAAAACAAAAAGAAAAGGAGGAAGAAAATGATAATGGGAAACTGTTGATTTATGCCAGTAGACCACGAAGGATTAAAATTGTTTAAAATAGACGAGGCTTTTTTATAAAATGCGAAAGATATATGCATCGTATAGTTCATTTGTACCAAGTTATATATGTTATTCCATATACGCAATTCTATATACACAAATCAATGTATATACAGGAGATATATAAATTATTGCGCGATGTACAATACGTGTGGAACTTGTAAATACTCATTCTAATTAAGCGGAATATGTGTTTATGACAAAAATGATATTAACTGTGTGCGTAGAACGATCACCGACCTAAATAAGGGCCTCGAGAATTTTTCATCCCTTTAATATCATTTTGTACGTTTTTTCCTTTATCATAAGTAAATTATTTATGGTTCCATACATAAATCCATCTATGTTATCATACATGACCAGTTTATGGTTACATAAGTTACATTATGGCTTCATACATGTTACATGTAACTGTAATTTCATATGTGGTTTCATATATGGCATATGTGGTTCCATATATGGAAGATAAATGCATGGTACCGTAAATGCAACATCTGTAGTTATATGGAGCCATATGCGGAGAACCATAAATGGTGCCATATATATATTGCATATAGTACCATATATAGTTTCATAAATCGATCTACATTATATATGGTTTTATATATGGTTACACATATGTATTGTTCCATGCATAGTTCCATTTATGGCGGCAAATATAAAATGTATAATTGAGATTGTGACTTCGAGATTACTTTTGCACTCAAAAAATATTTGTGCTCAACTTTTGATTCTTGCTCTTAGATTTAGGTTTACACTTTTGTACGTAAAAGTTTTATTTATCTCTCTTGCGTGTCACACAAATACATATCAAGCTGAATATTTTTCGGGTGCAAAACCTAAAAGTTGTTCCGACCTACTCGTATTTTATAAACGATGTCAGCAAACCGTTAATGGAAAAAATACTTGATATAAAATAATGTATGTCAGAGTCAAATAGCGAGATTGATCGTGATGAATTTGAACTGGGGTAAAAACAGATTGCGTTGCGGAACAGGGTGGGATATAAAAGGCGACGAGTGGTAATCAATCATAAAATATTGTTAGGTCGAACCCGCAATCGTGTAGAAGCTTTGTCAAAATTTGCAGACAACATTTTTTTTGCAAATCGTAAAAGAAATTCTGTGCTGTCGCAATATTTTGTTTGTCAGTCTTGTTGGCAAGCAATATATGTTATTACCTTTCAATTATGTTACTTTTTAAAATTTTTGTGTTTTGTATTCTAGTTTAAAAAACTTGAAGAAAAAATTTTAATGTCTTATACAATTAAGTAAAAAAATTGTATATTGTCAACCAGATTAAGAATGAAAATTTTGTCATATCGACCTACATATCGCCGATTTGAAAATTAAGGTCAAAAGTTCGAACAACGATCTCCAATTTTAGTTTTTATTTCAAAGCATAGCAGATTTTGATACTAAATTTATATTCAGATGGATCGATGTTTTGCAAATCCCCGCATGTGTTCATTTGTATGATTGTTTTGGCAAAAGTTTCGATTATAATATTTGGAAACAACAAAAAACCTTATATAAATATTATATATACACAAAAATTACGCATTGTAAAGTGACTGTATATAAAATATAAATTATGCTATTATAATGAAAACAAACGTTTCGTCATTAAAAAATATGAATCCCCTAGGAGCGAAATTTTCCGGCAAGTTGATTGATAAATGACAAACAACGTGGAATCGTAAAAATCAAATTTATTTCGTTCAATATTTACGCACTCGGACGAGATCATTCTCACGCAATCAAACAATATTTATACCTCACTCGAAAATATATTTACATGTTCGCAGACACGTCTCTCGGTTCATTCACTCAGACAATCATTCGTTTATTTCGTTTTTTTATGGTCGTGATGTATTTTTTGTATGATTTTGTTTCCAAATTAAGTTTTCGGAGTCGGCGCCGCGGCCATCTCTGCTAATCGTTGTCTGAACATCTCCCGAATTTCAGCTATGGGTTTGATTAAAAAAATTGGCACGTCATCATCCCTCCTCTGAAAAAAATACAGATTTCAATAACCGAAAATTTCACAAGTTTTGAAATATGGTTTTTAAAATTAAATTTTTCATCCATTCGTTATTGTTTTTATTACTTTTTTTTCTTTTCATCTGATTTTTTTATTCATTTTTGTTATGATAAATTATAAAATTAATTCTAACCTGGAAAAGGACTTCTCCTTCAAAGTCCAAAACTTTTTGTTTCCTAGCTCTGAGTAACAATCCGACACACTTATCGCTGATGTGTACATAAATGTTAAACAAATCGCCAAATCTGATTCCCATAATGTCCGGTTGGTCTCGACATGGAGTTCCGTTCTGATGAATTATTTCACAAAGTTCCAGCATTTCTTTGAATATGTGCACGTTCGCCTTTCGGCCTCGAATGTCCGATAAGGAACCAGCTGCAGGCCTGAAAATAAGTTTGTTTTATACACATTTAAAATTTATACAATTTAAATTTAAAACTTGCAATATATTATGTTACATTAAAGTTTTCATTTCATAGTTTTTATTTTATTTTTAATTTCTACTGTTTTTTTTTTTTTTTTTTTTCAATTTTCTCACCTGCCATATTCTTCTTTGGAAAAAACTGGCCTCTCAAGGTTCAAACCTGAAGTGAAAGGGTTTTTCTTTTGGTCACCCATATGTTTAGTTGCGTAATTATTAAATTTCGCTACTTTGTCACCCAAAGATTCCTGAAAAAATTCAATTTAAATAAAACTCTGTTTTTGTTATTAAAAAAATGTTTTTTCTTCGATCATGAACTTGGTTAAGATAAGACAAAATCAATGCCTAGTTTGCGGAAATAGAACTCAAGGTGGTAACTAAACCTCTGCTAAAAGGCTTCTAATTCTAAATAGGTAATGTTCATTTTACATCCCAATACGCAAAAATATATCAACCACGTATTTCATTCAATGTCGTATTTTTAATTTGCTTTTTATTTTGTATCTATTTGTTTTCAACATCGGAAAATGAATGTTACTTTCTAGTGAATTTATGACTGTTAATTAAATTAAGAAAATGATGCTCGTCCAGAATTTATGATTTCAAGTGGAATTGCATTAACTTGCATATGCTTGTATATCGTGAGCGAGGAATGTGGATGTCATTTTTGTGTCTGTGCAAAAATTTTTGGTCGCGGTCCAATTCGACGATTTCAAACTAGCGTGGCACACTGACAATTTCAACTGTCTAATACCATTCAAATATCAGAATTGACTCGGTATAGTCAAAGTTCATTTCGAAAATTTTCGCCAATAGAAATATAACAAATTTTGTTACTGATTTCTTTTTCATAATTTTTCATACGTACTTTCAAAACATCCTAACTGCGCAGCACTGAACAAATTTTTACTTTTAGATTATAAAAGTTTTGTTTTTAAATAACAACCTTGTTTATTTTTATAAAAAGTTTTACCATTATTATTATTATTATTATTATTGTTATTATTATTATTATTATTATTATTATTATTACTGCTTTTAAATTTTGGAATTAAGTAAAAAAGTAAAATAGTAAACAAAATGAAATAAAGAATAAGAAAAAAAGTTTCTTAACCCAACTTTGAGGTTAGGAATTAAAAACATTTTTTTTTTCACTTGATTGAAATTGCACTATAAAAAAGTTATTTAAATAAAGTGCAGAAAAACACAATTCACACAGAATGGAACAAAAAAACTTGGAAAAAAAGTTTGTTTGTTTTTCCATTAATTTGTTATGCTCACCATCATTAGAGCTGACATTATGTGAAACGTAAAACCGTCGGTATAAAAAATGGCACTTAAACGAACGAATAATACTGTGATGGAGGAATATGGAATCGAAAGCACGCGCGAGTAGTGCTTTTGTCGGAGAACAAGCTTCGACGCGTGACTTGTGAATGCGGAGCTTCTATTCGCCGAGGCTTTTTATAAGAAAGCACAGCGCCGTCAAAAAGCTCGCTCCCAGCGCCGAAATATTTATCTTCCCGGCCAATTTTCCGATCCTGACAACCTGCCAACATTCCGCACACATCTTTATTCATCTTTTTTTTCAAATTATAATGTCATTTTTCATCCGGTTTTCCATTTTCTTGATCTTATCTTTTTTTCATAAGAACAATTTTTAAAAAAGTTTTTTATCTTTTTTTATTTGTTGTTGTCTAGTTTTGCTTACTAGAGGAAGTTTGCAGTTTGAGAACTCGAATTCGAAATTGAACTTCAAGTTGAATTTGAATATTAGTTCGCTCCAATGAAGAATAAGGTATATATTTATATTTATTACGCAACAAGCAAGTTGTTAATTGAACGGTTTAGGTTTACATTAATAATGGAAATTGGAGCTCAAAGATGTTATAAGTTTGCCAGGAAATTGGTGTAAAACTAGAGAAGAAGAACGGAAAGATGACTTGTCATAAAAAATGCCAAAAAAAATAAACAATTGTAAACATATTTAGTTATGAAAATTTTCTTTAAACAACATTATCCAAAATAAAACTCTTTTAAAAACAACAACATGTAAATATATAAACATTATTATTATTATTTTTAAACTTTTGTTCACATCTCTTTGCCACAAAGTATTTCTTTATAAGGCAAATAAAGCAAATAATAATAATAATAATATGTAAAGATAATCGTCCTTCTCCCATTGTTGGCCTTATGAAGAATTTTCATCGTTTGTATATTTACATGTGTTTTTCTTTTTTAGTATGAGATTGAACATTAACAAAGGAACCTATTTTTACTAAAACAAATATTTCTAACAAATCTGTCACTATTATTACTTTTTGTTAGAATGTTTCATTTTGCTCATATTTTTATTATAACATTTGTTTTTGCACATTTTTCAAGTTTTATTTTATAATCCATTGAGCGCATCTTTTTTTAAGTATTTTTTTCAACTAATGAATCAAAAATCAAAAATAACCGCAACTGCGATGATGATTTTAAAAGAACGTTTGATTCATCTTTGTTATTCGGAGACTAATGACCTCACGAAGGTGAGCGCGGGCTCCGAAAATTCCACAGCTGTAGCAGACATACAAATGCGTCACAGCATCTAACGAATTCCACAAAAAGCCATATCAGTATCCGGCTTGTTATTTATTTATATCCGGTTGATCATCCGCAATCTGTTTGTATACAAAACGGAGATAATTATTCCGACTCGCCAAGCGGATTCGCCAGAAATAAATTCATTCAATTCTTTTGATATAATGTTTTCTTTTCTTTTTTTGTAGTTTTGAACGGCATTGATTTTGAAATAATTTGCAATTTGCAAATGAAGCTAAACTTTCGTAAGTTTAGTTTCGGTTGATTTTGTTGAATTTGGTTCATCGAACTGGCGCGTTCATTTAGCGCAAATTAAGTGCGTAATTGACAGAGGAGCACAAAGTATGAGAGTGCTAAGCAAAGTTAAAATTACCGGGGCGAAATTTTCCGGAACCATAAAAGGCTCGAAATTCCGTGTTCGCGAAATTCCACGCGTTGTTTGTCGGAAGTACGAAATTAGATTTGTTTCGTGTCGTTTTGTATCTGAATGAATCGCTACGTCATCCGCGCGGCGTACCATCCAAGTCATTAGAGTAGGTTATAGTTGTAAGCTCGCTTGCATTCCTCTCGCCAATATAACATCATCCGCTTCGCGAACTAAATTTAATAAAAGCATCAATGTTGCTACGAAGTCCATCGAGATTAATAATATTTACTTTTTGCAAATAAAAACATGCTTTTAATCGAAGGTCGTGTAATCTAAGCAATAAAATGTTTTAGATTTTAAAATCTATTAAATTCAAGAACGAAAAAAAAACAACACGAGATCTGAAAATAGAACAAAGAAAAAAATGTAAACGTCAATTGTTTACTACTTTTTATTTCGGGTCAAGAAAATGGGATTCGCGAGAGATACAACTATTTTTGTTTTCTTTTTCAATGTAAACAAATGAAGATTTTTTTTTAACAAAATAAAATAATTGTTTGAAAACGAAAAACATATCGCCGAAAACAATGAGTATAACATCGCATGAGAGCAGACATCCTTGTACTACTTGCCAGGAGCAAGTAGTACAACCTTCTCTATGAGTAAACACCCTTATACTACTTGCCAGAAGGACTTTTTTTTTTTAGTTCATACATTTTTAAATTTCTCAAACGTTTAATAAACAATGGCGATTGAAGCAAGCCAGATCGTAAGATGAATCAGTTCGGAAAATGCAAACAAAAAAAGAGTAATGATGACAAACAATGGAAAACATGACTGAAGCAAAATGATTCGTGTTCCAAGAAATTTGTTTATGATTCAGGATGCAACGATTTTCATTGGCCCGCCAAAAATTGTGTCTTTGACTTACTTCTTCAGCCAACAAGAAAAAAAAATAACAAGAATGATTGAAAAGTGTTCAGAATTTAATTCAAGGTGAAAAAAATAAATCTTGTTTATTTTTGAATTATTGTTTCGTTTAAAAACAAAGACATTGTTAAAATAATATGAGTGAAAATTAAAGGAATTAAAAAGTAATGATCTTGTCAACTCACAGAAGGCGCTTGGACATAATTGCGGATTCATTCATAACTTCATTCACAAATAGTGGCGATAAATCAGTGAAATGCTCGACTATACGAACGGGGCTACGAGTGCCAGAAAAAAGCTCCGCGTCAACGAATCAAAATAATGATAATTTGTTATTGCCAAACGAGAGGTAGCTATACCTCTCAAATTGTCGTACGGGCGTGTAATTAAAATACATCGCTTTTTTACATTATGCAACAGCAGAACCGCCCGAGTTTTCTGAGTCAAACGTCCGCTTGGTGAAAAATCGCCCGACAAATTGTCTGAAATAAATAAACAACTGACGCATCCGCAGCGGCAAAACTTTCAACGGAACGATAAAAAAAATTCAAACGATTTGGCACGACTCGACGTTAAATTTACGAATAATTAAGTTTCCCGCGTGAACACGAATTGCGTTGTCGCAAAATAGTTCAAAAAAAGGTGAAATACAAAATTTTTGAAACAAATCAAAAGAACGGAAAAATTACAAGCTCATCATATAAATTAATTGCCTAAACGAGAAAAAAATGATCAACTTACGTGTAACTTTGTTCCATCTATGAAAATAATTGAAAATCTGACAGAAGCTTTCGTTCAAACTTTGAATGTGAAATAAAATCATTGGGAGAAAAGATTGATGTGATGTCTAAGTCGACCTCGCAATATTCAATTCGGCACTGATCTCGTTGTTAATTTTTAATTGACCAATATCATTAGACATTTATCACACATGAGAGAGGTAGAGAGAGATAGCATACGTCTTATAAATAATTTATTCGGTATTACATAATTGAAATGCATTCATTATAAGCACTCTATTTCACACTACAGTTTTTTTTATTATAAAGAGATACATTTTTTGTTACAATTTTCTCACATCTCTTTCATTTTATATTATTCATATTTATTCATATTATGTTATTTTCATATTTTTCATCACGAATTCATATTCTGGTATGAAAAAAAATATATATATATATTCACTTTAGTTTTCGTAATCAAATTTTCAGTAATAAAATGTAATCTCGAGTAATGACATAATTAGTAGTAATGAATATTCAATAATTATGAATGTTCACGTTATCATACGTCAGTAAAATTGTTCGCGTCTCAGAGCTTTCCAATCAATAAAAGCTCTTGTATTATTTAAATAACTACCTTATCAAAAAATGATAACTTCCAGTTCACCAAAAAATTTAATGCAATCCATGATAAAATATCTAAAACTGTTATCGATAAAATTTACGAGCTTTATTTTTTATTTAATCAAATTTGTATAACTTTTTCAAACAATACTTCCCATAAAAATTTAAAAAGAGATATTTTATAAAATAAAATAACCAAAAAACCGATAAAAATTGTTTCTCTCAATTCCAAAACTTATTTTTATTATTTTTTTAAATTTTCATTCGTTTTAATTAAAAAAATAATTGATTTTGGTTTATTGAAAAGGTTTCAGTTTAATAGAAAAAAAGATATAGAAAAGATAAATAGAATATTTAATTTGTCATTATTTTTGTTCTCCAAATTATGAAAAATTTGGAATTTGGAAAGCAATCTCTGAATAAATGGATCGCGTCTGGAGAAAGAGGTTGCGCATCCCCGACGAGTTGAGCGAAAGCTACGCCATTTTGGGGGCGCAAGCGCGGATCAATCGGGCTTTCCAGGCGAATGGCACAAGGCACTGGTATTCCGGACCGATTCTTTGCCGACAATTTGTAATCTCTGTTTTGGAAAACCACCCATCTTGAGGTCTCCAGTGCACCCAAAATACAACTTCTCATAACCGGTAAGTCTCGCCACCGTTCGCCCCTCGAATCTCGCGAAATTCTCCAATGCCGGTTCGGCTCATCATATTGATTTCCCGGTCTTCTACGTATTCACTCAATTCTGTCCCACACGATTATCCCAATCCCATTTTCCCACAACGAAAACAAGATCAAACGGCAAACCAAAAACCATTATTGCTTTAATTTTTTGTCTATTAGTCAAAGTCCAACTGGAAGCCATAATTGGGTGGGGATTCTCCGTCCGCTACATCCGCTTTAAGGGATGAATTTTATTCCGCATTAAGTTGCATTCCATCTGTTGGCTGCCCTGCCAAAATTGAACCCCTGAAAAACACGAAAAAATCATCCGTGCTCCTGCCCCCCCCCCTCCAAATTATTCTGGTTCGATGACGTGTCTGATTTTTCAAGTTTAACGCTCCCTTCCGGCTGTTCTTGGACTTAACCAGGTCATTCGACGGTAACTTTAGATTTTATTCCATTGCAGCCGAAATGCTCTGCCAATGACCTCTTGTTATCTATCCGGGTCAGTTGTGTCTGTACTTGGTATACTTGAATCTGTAACCGGTTCTGGAATTGAACGTGTCCAGCCGGTTGATGAATTTTTGCTCAACACTTTGCAATAAAAGTACGCGCAAAAAAGAAATCGATCCATCGACTCAAAGTAGCAAAAGTCCGTGTGCCGTCAGCCGTTATTAGATCCTCGCTCTGCGAAGCAGAAAGTTGCATAGTCCAACAATAGTCTTATATAGTACTTTGTTTCAATTTTTTTTTGCAAATTATTTTTCATTTTAAAACGGATTTTGGATTTGTCTTTTTCTGATTTGTTACTTAGAGAAGTAATGAATAATTGACAATTTTTATCTTAAACTACAAATTTTTGTTTCTAAATTTGATCAAGACAAATATGAAAAAACAAAAAACGATTTCAATGTTAAATCAAAAGTAAGTAAGAGAATAAAAAAGAAAAAGAGCAATTGCAAAAATGCGACATGTAAAATAAGCGGCGGATATCGATTTGTATGCGAGAAGTATTGGCATCGGCGATAAGTACCTATATATAATAAATGCTACGAAGACGACTTTTTAAACCGCAATTTATGTTTTATTATCATTATTATTATTATCACGACTGTTCTCCTTATTATCCCTGAATTATTTCCGTACTGAAATTTGTTCATTTATTATGGAAGATTGAATAAGTTTATAATATAAATATATGTGATTGCACGATTAAATAAAAATGTTATTATTCTTGTTATTCTGCTTTTATTCTCGATTGCAAAACCAAACCGCTGTTTTAGATCATTATTGGATTTAAATATTTGTATTTAGAGACAATCATTTCATTTGACAATATTGACATGCTCATAACCTATTTTTCAGGTTAGTTCAAAAATGGGCAAGGAGAAGATCCATATAAACATTGTAGTGATCGGTCACGTAGATTCCGGTAAATCCACGACAACCGGTCACCTGATCTACAAATGCGGAGGGATTGACAAGCGAACCATCGAAAAGTTCGAAAAGGAAGCCCAAGAGATGGGCAAGGGCTCGTTCAAATACGCCTGGGTGTTGGACAAACTGAAGGCCGAGCGCGAGCGCGGCATCACGATCGACATCGCCCTCTGGAAGTTCGAGACAGCCAAGTACTACGTGACCATCATCGACGCACCCGGCCATCGTGACTTCATCAAGAACATGATCACCGGCACGAGTCAGGCTGACTGCGCAGTTCTCATAGTCGCCGCGGGAATCGGCGAGTTCGAGGCGGGAATTTCGAAAAATGGTCAGACCCGCGAGCACGCCCTCTTGGCCTTCACTTTGGGGGTTAAACAGCTGATCGTCGGGGTCAACAAGATGGATATGACCGAACCTCCCTACTCCGAGACCAGGTTCGAGGAGATCAAGAAAGAAGTGTCCTCCTATATCAAGAAGATCGGTTACAACACGGCGTCGGTACCCTTCGTGCCGATCTCCGGTTGGCACGGCGACAACATGCTCGAGCCCTCGCCCAAGACCGCCTGGTACAAGGGTTGGAAGGTCGAGCGCAAGGACGGTAACGCTGACGGCAAGACCCTGATCGAAGCCTTGGACGCGATCCTACCTCCCTCGAGACCCACCGACAAACCGCTGCGTCTTCCACTGCAGGACGTCTACAAGATCGGCGGCATCGGCACCGTGCCCGTCGGCAGGGTCGAGACCGGAATCCTCAAACCCGGCATGCTTGTGACCTTTGCCCCCACGGCCCTCACCACGGAAGTCAAGTCTGTGGAGATGCACCACGAAGCCCTCACGGAAGCTCTTCCAGGAGACAACGTGGGTTTCAATGTTAAGAACATCTCAGTGAAAGAGCTTCGTCGTGGCTACGTCGCCGGCGATTCCAAGAACCAGCCGCCGAAAGGAGCCGCGGACTTTACCGCACAGGTCATCGTGCTGAATCACCCGGGACAGATCAGCAACGGGTACACTCCGGTGCTTGATTGCCACACTGCTCATATTGCCTGCAAGTTCGCCGAGATCAAGGAGAAGTGCGACCGCCGTACCGGCAAAACTACCGAGGAGAATCCCAAGGGCATTAAGAGCGGCGATGCGGCCATCGTCATGCTACAACCGACCAAACCCATGTGTGTCGAATCCTTCCAGGAGTTCCCGCCACTGGGCCGGTTTGCTGTACGTGACATGCGTCAGACTGTCGCAGTTGGGGTCATTAAGGTATTCTTTCTCTCAATTTTCAAACATTCTATTGTGTCATTGGATGTCCTTGTTATGATTAAAGGTATATATATGAACGGTTGGTTTTGTCTTATACACATTGTTTTGTTTCTCTTCTTATGGGGGTTGAGATACTAACACAATTTTATGAGGAACTGAAGATCGGGTGTAGGACGAGAAAATGATACATTTTCTTTAAGGCCGTATCCTTTCTAGTCACAGATGGTAACGATGTATCTAAGAGTCTTGTGAGTCGAAAGACTTGAAAAACTGGCAGCTAGCAACTGTGTTGCATAGCAAGTTTGAGCGTGACAACGTCTAATGGAACTAAATTCTCATAACTTGGATCACGCGTTATCCTATTGGCTGCCCGGGACGTTATCTCGTCAAAAAAGGAAAAATTTACTTGCCTTGTTAATTCGTAGGATATAAATAAATAACAATAATTGTTTAGTAACAATGCTTGCTGGTCATTTATTTGAGGTTACATCAAAGTAGATTAGTTAAGTTACGCTGAGATATATTCGAGATTGAAGCGTTTATGTGGTTTAGTGAAAAAGAGAGTGTGGGAAGTGTAATAAATTTTCCAGAAGTTATTATGTTCTAACCGTGTGTTCTAACACGCAACATACTTTGTTTCTTTCTTTCAAAATCACCAGCGTCAAGTTGTTCTCTAAACTCTAAAGAAGAAGCAATCTACAAGGTTAACCTAAATATTCTTGCAAATTTCCTGCAAGGCTATAGCAGCGCCACTCTAGTGGCAACTTGGCGTAACTGATGCAATTAGAAGCTGTTTTTAGAAGAAGTTATTGATTTTTCAAACTGAAAATCGAAAAATAATGGTATTTCGTTATTTACTTTGTACTTTAAAAAGTTTATTGATGTTTGCCATGTTCATCATTTAATCAACATTCCGCGCCTTAGACTTCTAGATTAATTGAAATAAACATCTTTTTTGTCAAAGAAATAAAGACACGGGGTCAGACTGCAATCACGCAACTAAAAATAGTTAATTGGCCACAGTACAGATCATTCCAACTCAGCTTATACAAATTCGAAAAAAAGTTGCATGCGCGCTCCGAGACTCGTGCGGAGACTATGTAAAACGTCCAAAATTAAATGAAACTTTTTGCGTCACATTGTTTTGTAACCTAATACGCGATATCTCGAGCACAAACAATGAAACGTAACTTTGTTTGAGCCCACACAATTACTTCATGTCAATTAGCCAAGTCTTCATTCATATGTTTATAAATACTCAACCCACTTTCGGGTGTCTTTGTGTCGATCGTGAATGAATAGCTTATCTTTGTTCCGTACACGCATCTTAATAAGATCTATATTATTTCAACTATCTTAACCTCTTTACATTGCTTTATTTTCTTAACCGCCTCTTCTTTATCTCCAAATTTTCAAGATTCACGTCACATGTCAATTTTGAATGCGCGCGCATCGCAACTAACTTCAGTTTATTTAAGTTTAAGTATTCTTTTATTATTATCATATATGTTTCAAAAAGTTAACATAAAAATGAAAAAAGAAGTACACATTCTTTTGAATACGTGCGCATTACAGTCAGTTTCACATAATTGAAATCGTATTTAAAAGAGATGATTTGAAAAAATGTGTTTGTTGCAGAGCGTGAACTTTAAAGATACCCAGGGCAAGGTCACCAAGGCCGCGGAGAAGGCCCAGAAGAAAAAGTAACCATCAAGCTTCCTCGGAAGTTCACAGCGTTTGTACTTCGGTTGGTCGAAAGAGCGAATCCTACTTCGATGGTTCTCAGTCTGCGCTGCATCACTAGATCCCTATTATAACAATAATTATACTACTACCTACAATAATAATCATAATCGTAACAACACGTTTAGTAACAAGTCAACGTCATTGTGCTTACTATTGCCCCCATTACATTACCCTGTAGTTTTGAACCCGCGCATCTATCCGAACTTGCACATCAACTTCACCCACGCCCCGCGCACGCCTCACATATGTTAGAATTCTGTTTAATTTTCGCTCACTAAACGCTTCTTGAGACTCTTGAGTTTCGCAACGCAACTAATTTTGCGTGCGAATTTAAAAAAGAAACTTGTAGTTAGGTTTTTCAATTTCAAACAAAAAAACAACGTTTAAAAAAAAGGACAAAAAGATCGTCGAGTTAATAATAAGAACGACTTTTTCACCAATTTTTTTATCAGACTTTGTTTGTAAGGCTGAATCTCGAACTTTTACTATCGCGCGATGAATGTATCTTTAGTCTTTCCCTGAAAGCGTTCTACGATTCTGTTGATCCTGTACCAGTATTATTTTAATAATAATAATATTAAAAAAAAATATGAAAAGTGAATTGCGTTGTTGCATCATTTCTCCTTTTCACTTTTTCTTTTTTTCTGTTTCAGTTTGCAACTTGAAAACAAAACATACAAGGGAAGGTTGTAAGAACAAACTGCAGTTACTGTAATTAAAATTTATTTTCAAAATTTACATTCAATTATGTACAAATACTTAAATGTTACAATTGTAGAATTCAGTGTAATGCAGGTCTCGGTCAGTCTTTATCTGCTGAGGCCGCCACTAAGGCTTGGAGCATATTCTAATCTGCCTCACAACCTTATAAAACAAAAAGACGCCTTGTTGAAAATAAAAAATTCTCTTCCAAATCTACGAAAAAATTATTGTGTATTTTCATTTTAAATGTTTCATTATTGCATCTGAGGCACACTCAAAAATAAAATTTGCCAGAAAAAATAGAGTCAAGTTTGTAAATGCTTTGCAGCCCACAGCCTTGTGAAGAAAAAGTCTGAATGTAGCCTTCGATGCATGTATCTTTGCCTTCAAACTTTTTTACATTTTGTAAATTTTCATTTTATTTTCATTAAGATTGTCACGTAAGAGTCTTAAATACTGGACCTCTCATATAACTTATGAATCATCGCAAATTAACTGTTGGGTCGAGATTAATAATTTGTTTTCAGTTGAACACAAAACTGTTATAAAAAGTGAAACTAAACTTAAGATTAAAAATACTTTTCGCTAGATTTCGAGATGAGTCTAATTTGCAACACAGTTATTCAGTAGCACCATACGATGAAGGATGAGAAATACGACTTTCACATTTTGTTTGGCACAAGCTGTTTCACGGACAAAAAATACTTTCACAAAATACCGGGGGAGGTAGCAAATTTAACAACAAGATGTGCGTTCATTAAAAAAAAGCAAATACATGACAACAAGTGTAATAAAATTTGAAAATTTGGTCAAACAAATATTTGGTAAAAATCATTTCTGGATCACATAACCAGGATTTTTTTTTTTTTTAATATTACACTTTCTTCAAAATGGTTTTTTTATATCTTCAAATTCTCCCCAAGTTATAATTTAGTGTACAGTTGTACAAGTTGGAGTTACACTTTTAAGAATGTTTTCAACATAAAAATAAATTTACTCGTCGAAATTTCATAATCCCTGTCGGAAAAAGTTGTCAACGCTATTGCTGATGGTTGGGACTGTGATTATTCCAAAGCGGTTGGGTATTATGACTGAAATTGACCGAAATCGTCACCGGATGTAGGACCGTGTCGGGTCCAGTGTCTGGCACGTATGTGAGTTGGGGTCTTAAAAGCGCAGCCTCTATGGTCAAAGGGATATAGAAAGCGCCAGCGTCGTGCAGCGCAAAGATCGGCACGCTCTGGGGTTTGTCCGAACTCAGCGAGTTCGACTTTCTCCTCTCGGCCGAGAACCGCTGTTTGATTGAGCTTTTGAATTTGTAATTGGGTGGCTTGTTCATTGCAGGAAGATTCGTATGCGAATGGTTGCTGTGATTGCTATCGTCACTGAGCAACGCCGGGGGCACGATCGGTTGCAGAGGGCGCTCCGGCTCACCAAACGAACTTATCCCCGAACTTGAACTTCGATCGCTCTGCAAGTTCGTTGGAAGGCTCGACTGACCGAAGGACGAGTTGTTCAAACTCGGGATCTCTGGATGTGGAAAACCTAGACGGTCACCTGAAAAAAAAAAACTTCATAAAATTCGGGGATTCCCTACGGAAGATTGTATTATTTCGAATTCCAGAGGCAAGGGTTCAAATCCCACTGACCGTAATTTTTTTTTAATTTTAACATGTATATTTTGATTTTTAACCAAAATTAAGAGGCGAGATTTCAAATCCCTGTTAAAAAAATTTTTTATTTTATTTTTTCAAAATATGTATTTTTTTAATATACTTACTCGTTGCTAAAATTTTGTCACAATGCTGCGTCAGATGACTGATGAGCTGAACACACAAAGAGTCCCTAGCAAAGAACCCCTCAACATCGATGAGGAAGTTGATCGTTTCACTGAGACATTCCTGGAAGCCGAGCCTGTAGTGTTCTGTAGCAGAAGATGCCGGTGGTGAGTGCGACATCCCATCAACGCTGTCTTCTACGTGATTCTGAACTGTTGACACGCCGGAAAGTTTAGTTTCTGCAAAAAATTGTTCAGAATTTGAATCAATTACTACAATTTCATTGAAAAATACAAAAAATTTTAATTGAATTGAATTAAATGAATAATTGAATGCAAAATTGAATGAAAAAAAAATTAATAAAAAAAGTTTGAAAATAATTGTTTATTTCAACTGAAAAGTAAAATGTTCATTTCTGAGGGAAATTAACAAAATTAAAGATAACAAAATGAAGATGAAATTGTTGTGAAATTGTGAATAAAAAATCCAAAATATACCTTGCAGGTGTTTCATATGCCGAATGGCCATTTCGATGATTTCAGTTTTTTCGACCCGTCCCCTTCCTTTTTTCAAATATTCTGCTGGGATGAGTCTGCTCAGATCTGCAAGACAGTTGTTCATCCTATCTCGTCTTCTTTTTTCGATGATCCTGTGAGACATCGGATCTTGCTATAAAAATAAATTATATTCAAAAACTTCATCTTCAAATTAGAATGATTAAAAAAGCGAAACTTCCGAATTTTTCAACTTTTAACTTTTCCATTTAAAAATTGTCTCTCAACGAAAAATATTCCCCGCAGTGACAAGACAATTATTAAAAATAAATTAAAAATCAAATTCAATTTTTCAATTCAATTTCAATTCAAAATTCAATCAATAGATTGAAATGTGATAAACAAATAAAAATAAATATTGTTTTGTTGACATTCTAAAATGTTAGCTTCACCTCTCTAGGCAGGCACCGTTTTTTCGCAACCCCATTAACGGGAGCATAATACGGCAAGTTCAAAATACTCTCCATACTGTGCGTGACCATTTTTTTTTATTCCAAGTCACTCCACTTTTGACACTTCACAAAACTAATGATTTATTTTTACAATTCAATTCTAAAAAATGTTCATTCAGAAAAACTGTACCGAAAGAAGTATCAAAGTATTTCTTGTCAAATGTTTCGATACGTTTGGGATCGAGTGACAAGCGCAACTAAATGTCTGCGGATGCTGCACATAGACTACAAGTCGAGGCTCTCACCCTCTTTTTTGCATCACGTGTTTCTTCATCGCGGAACAATGCGACCAAGTGAGTCATTCGTTATTGAAACGGCCAATTGTTTTTTTTTTTTTTTTTTTTTTTTTTTTTTTGATATCCCGTGCACGCAACTCCAAACCTATTAATTTTTTTGTCTTAATCGTCAAACTTTGTGCGTGGAATAAGAAATGCGAGAATAATCAAAGTTTTAAGTAAAATTTGTAAATGTCGATAGTCACATGCGTTGGAAACACGTGATAACGTCTTCAAGCTGCTTAACGCCTTACACCTTTGTCAATTGTTTCACACTAGAATATACTAATAGCTTTTTCCAATTACATAAAGTCTTTTGCACGTTTAGAGGATCGTGTTTAAAAATAAATAACCAAGCACAATTCTCTTGTTACATGTTTTTTCTTTGATTGTATCACTCATTAAATAAAGCCATTTTTGATGAAGTTACAAAATTTACAAAATTCTGTTGACAAATTTATAAGACGCGAGTTCAAATCTTACACTATTTTTTATTAGTTGATCTATTTGTTGTATTACTTTATTTATAATATACCTTGTAAAAACGTTTGAAACCAGTTTTTTCTACTTTAAAAAGAGAATGAACATTATCAGTGATCCTTAATTATTTATTAATTATCGAGTTGATTTGAAAATGGAAATCGTTTATAAAAGTGTGGACGAATTATAAAAAAGGAAAGAGACAGATTGAGGTCGAGTTATCAGAAATCCGGCTCAAACCAGTGAAGATGAATCGTGCATAGATGCGAAGTATATTATGGATGAGTTAATCAACAATGATGACCGTCCGAGACCTCTCGGATGTTTTTTTTAGATGATAACCAGGATTCACCGGTTTCGATCCCCAATGCGTCTTATCATGTCTCGTGTTGGCTTATACGTTAAGGGTTACTCGAGTTTACATATCTCAGTTTCATCATCTCTTTTTTTGGTCAACAATCCAAAATCATACATAATGTTCCTTCCAAAGAATAAAATCAAATCAAATCGAGAATTGAGCTGGGAATCACCGGAACGTGAAATTGAACCGGAAATTGCCGGACCATGAAAGTATATTGGAAATCACCGGAATGTGGAATCGAACCGGAACTCATTGGAAAACGGAATTGAACCAGAAATCACTGGAACGTAAAAATGAACTGGAAATCGCGGGAACGTGGAATTGAAACAAGAATTATCAGATTACATATAACAACAAATTTCTCACGCAAACGCTGAACGGAAAACTCATCTTGCGACGCGAAAAAAAAAGTGTGACACCGAAAGGAATAATTTAATCACGTTGAGAAGTGAGGGAGAAGTGAGGTTTGTTTTTGCTGATGATTGAAATAACCGAGACCGCGTCTGTGTCTCTGATGCCCACGTGCGTAACGTGTCCGGAATGTTTAGAAGATACACGGACTCCGTAAACAAAAACAAAACGTAGACATATTTTGATAACACTCAACTCTTGTTATCTGCGTTACACATACGTGTAATAGTGTTCGTACATTATAATCAAGTCAAATGATATTTGAATGAAAAAGTTAATCAAGTTCTGCTGAAAGCGACCTCGTCTTTGCAATCTTTACGTAAACCAAATTACTTTCACGTCAAAAACTGGTAAAACTATAAACATCACTTTGGCCTATAATACGCCTAATTGTGTAATGTTTTGGTTTACGTAATGTCGCAGATATCAACTTTTTTTAATTCGTCGCACAAATGTTTTGCTGAAAAAGCGGAAGATTTTGTTTCGTTATCGAGGCAGTTAAAGAAAACGAAGAAGTTTAAATGATGTTTATTTCGAATATTGTTCGTGTACACTTACTCGAGACACTTTTTTCTTCGTGTATATTTCATCGTCTTCTGAGGCTGTGGTGAAGTTCAGGTTACCCTCGCAGTATCCCGAGCCGAGGTCCATCCTGTAGATTTCATCCTTACAAGACCTTGAGTCCAGGCTGACAAATAAAATGTATGAAAAAACTATTTTTATAATTGATTTTCTTCTTTTTTCAGCGTTTATAATTTGAACTTTGACAAAGCGCCTTCTGGAGTTGAACGTGGAACTATACACAGTGCAGCAGTGTACCAACCGACAAAAAATTTATAACAATATTTATTTTTAAATTATCTTAATTTCTCAACATGTGAATTTTTCTCCGATGATTTTTCTTGTATAAATATCAGAGAATTTTAATATTCATCGCGGAATAATTTTTTGCAACAAGAACAAAAAATGTTGAGAAATAGAACCCAGGCAATTGCGAAAGAACGAGTGACAAAAGAAAGTGTAATCAAGTCAAATCGACCGAACGTATGACGAGAATCGCATATACGGATTCCGCAATCCAGGACGTCCTTCATCGGCCTTTACAATTCACCATCACTTTGTTACGTGTCCATGGTTGCCTTCACTTTCGCAATTATTCTCACTTTGCACGCGTACGACCATGTGACAAACCAAACACGCCTTTGCATCATTCAATACAATATACTATACAGAAAAAAAAAATGAAATTTAACATTTTCCTTTGGGGGGAAATGTCTGCCATTGTTTGAAATCAATGTAAACAAAGTCTTCTTCATTTTTAATGAAAATGAAAAACATGCCAATTAAAAAATTGATTAGTAAACTTTTATTTTCAACTGGATTCGGCTTAATTATTGTTTTTACCGATTGGAAGAGTTTAAAATAATTTCGGACATTTGAGCTTGTGAATATACGTAGATGTTTAATTTAACAATACTTGAGCTTGTTTACCAAGTGGTTGAATCATGTCGCGTAATTATACACACAAACAAGATCTATGAGATCATAGGGGCGAAGTGTGACACGTGCACTCACGTGTCATGTGGAAAATAATCGACGACGAACGAAAAATAATAAAACATACTCTGAAGCGCCATCTTGAACATCACGAGACATTGACTTCGGTACAAAAATAGAACCATCGGTACGTTAGTTTTTAATTATTTGATCAAATAATTCATTAATTATTATTCAAACTACTCATCGTGCGTCGACATTTCATTTGTTTTCCACCCGATGACCATGGACTATTTTTCTCGTAAATTATTCAATTCATTCATGCTTATATGCTGATGAATATTTTTATTCCTCTAGAATTAGTGCATAGTGTTTTTCGCTAATTCAAAATATTGAACTGGAACTTGGAACTGAACCGGGAATCACCGGAATTTGCAATTGAACTGGTAATCACCGAAACGTGAAATTCAACCATAAATGACCAGAATTTGAAGTTAAACTGACGGAACTACCTGAACGAGAAATTCAATCGGGAATCATCGGAACGTGGAATTGAACCAAAAATGACCGGTACTTGAGTCATAACAGGAATAACCGAATCGTGGGATTGAACTGGCTACAACTGGGAACGTGACATTTAATCTGGAATTACGGAAACATGAAATTGAACTAGGAATCCCCGAGCCGAGGAATTGAACCAATAACATTCAGTTTTTTACATTGTATCGCGGAAATCACCGGAACGTAGAATTAACTGAAACGTGAAATTGAACCAATAAACCCCGAAACATAGAATAAAAGTTGTAGTTGTTTGAAAATACCGAAACCATTTATTTCTTTCGCAAGCGTCGAATGGAACTTTTATTTCCGATACGAAATACAAAAAAAAGATAAAGTGTCATCGCCGACTAGTCTCGCACGTGTCTGAACTTTTTTTTCAACAAGTCGTTGCCTGACTAAACTGTATTCCTTGAGATTGCCAAACAATTACGCACGGTTGTTAATAATAATCATCGAATGATAAGAGAGATTCCACACGTGATAGCTCGCTTTATCAAAACAACAACTTTGTGACTCGCAACATTTTATAATTACGTGGTTCAAAAAATTAACTTTATGATTTGCAATCACTTGAAATTAAAAAATAAACACAAACAAGACAATTTGTTTATGTTCGTATCAATATTTGCGTTAATTATGAAGGTCATTTGGAGGTTGCTGGTAACAAATGTTGTTTTCGTAAATGAAAACGTGCAATCATTAGAACATAACGAAAGGAAATAAATTGGATACAAAATTACAAACAAGATGAATAAAGACATAGTAGAAAAAAAATGAACTCACCAGTTGGTAGTTAAAAGATCAAACGAAGCCAAAGACAGGCTTTTCTTTCTCGCAAGTTTAGAGCTTGAAATGCGCTTCCAAAGCCAGAGGAAAAGCACCAGAAAATGAGAAACCTAACCAACCCCCCTTTTGTGGCTCTGAAAAAAGTTAGTTTTTTGCAATACCACAACGAGTTGTGTATTTATTATAAATTTTCCCTCGGGGATCGGAAAGGTCGCTTTCTCTTCCCGTCCACCCCAGAGGGAAAAGATTTCTTAAAAAAAGAAGTTTTTTTTTTTATTAGAATCAAATGTTTGAGGTTGTTAACAACTTTTAATCTGCCATTTTTTTTTCTTTTTTTTTTTTTTTTCATTTGTGAACTTTATTCCGGACACGTGAACTAGGGGTCATACGATGCATAGGTGTCACATTCAAACGCATTACATAAGTTAGCTAAATAGAAAGTAAAAAATCGCCGATTGACAAAAGTCCTGAGATGTTAATAAATCATCCTTCGACTTTCACTTTCATATAGTGCGAAACGCATTTCAATTCTTTCATTTGCACTTCAAGCATAATTGTTTTTGGCTTCGCGATAATTTATTTATTTGACAAATTTGAGAAATTTTGTGAAATAAAGATTATTAAACTTTGAATTCAAGAAATATTAATGGTGACTGAAAGAAAAGGGCTTGCACGCTATTAATAAACAATTTGAAACGTTCGATGTAAAACGCTAACCTACATCGTGAGACTGCGTGTCATGCAACGTGACTAGGTGAACATAATCGTACTGCTCGCGTGCAGAAATGTAAAAAAAACGTTCCCGACATCAAAACAACCTCCCATAATTTTTCTGTTCTGTAATTCTGAAAATTTAATGAAAACTAAAAACGAAAATATGAAAAATTAAAAGATACACATTCAAGATAAAATTCGAATAAAAGTGCAAAAAAAATTGTTCAAAACCATTGTTCAAAAAAATTGTTCAAAAACAATTTGAAGTCGTATAAAAAATGAAAAAATGTGACAGAAAAATAAATGCAAATGGATAAACAAGATGAAACAAAAAAATGATATCCGATGTGAAAAGTAACACGTACGTAATGAATTCGACAAAATTTCACGTCTGGAATATAAAAGAGACTATCGATGATGTCGACTTTGGTCTGCGACTATTTTCAGCGAAGCTTGGCCGCGCGGCACAAATTTATAAGTCGTGCGAGACGCCAATTATAGTTTCGAGAAAGTCGCCCGATTAAAAATCGCTCCAATTTCATGAAAATAAATAAATGAAATTTAAAACAAAAAATTTCTCCAGTCAAACATAATGATTGATTTTGAATCAAAACAATAAAATCAATGCACTTCTTTTTGTTATTTTGTTGCCTTATCGTGCTTTCATTGATAAGGTTTGTTCTTGACATCAGTTAATGAATTTCGTAAGTGCAATCTCCATAATGCTACATCGGCCAACGCCAGTCAAACTTAGTTCGACGAACAGTTGACGGAAAACTACTACTTATGTCGTGTTATCTTGAAGTATTATTCGGATGAGTTGGTGCGATCTTTTTATTTTGCTCACAGACTGGCAAAAGTTTGTCACGACACGGGACAAGTTTCTCGACATTTCAAAAGTTTCGTACTCTCTTTTCATTATTTATTAAACCTTGTTCTTTTCAATTCAATAATTTTATTTTTTCATTCAATAATTTTTTTAACGAAACAATTTTGTTTCCAACTTCAACTTTTAAATAACAATCTCAGACATTTTGAACGTATTATTTTCAAATTCCAAGTTTTCGGCATATTTTTAATTATTGTTAATATTTGTTTAAATTTTTTGTCTGTTACTATTGCATTGTTTATTTACAATTGAATATTTTAAATTTTATAAATAATAATTTGCTGTGAAACGAAAGAAATCATGTAATCGTACTTATCACAAAAAACACTCGAGAAGAGATATGCATTATCAGCTGAATTTATACACGATTGAATGAAAATTTAAAAATCTAATTAAAAGTTCAAATTTTAAAAATATCGATCAACAATATTGTTCAGATTTTTTTCATCTAACATTTTGTTCATTAATTTTTTATTGAGTAAAAATAAAAATTCGTAGATTAAGAAAAAGGCGTACGATCGTGATAATAACACAAGTTGGTATCTCAGATAAGGTATTGGAGCTGATAAATGTGGGCGAATCGTCACGATCTTTGATGTCATTAGACGGTTTCGTGATAAAATTGAATACTTCTGCAACACACCATTAGCGCCGATCAATTTTTTCCTTGCAGCTGTTGTCTTTTTGGCAATTAAAAGAAAATCACGTGACTCTCGGCTGATGACGAGTAAACAGCAAAAAAACGTCATCTTATCTCTCGCAAATTGTTCAACTTTGATTTATTGGCTGTTATTTTTTATTCAAGTTTTATATAGATTAATTTGAAAAATCTGATTTCTTTTACCTTTCGTATTTAACAGGCATCGCGTGAGCTGCACTCTCCTCCCAGTAATTCTGTGTCTCCATCATCTTGCCGCATAGAATCCAAAATATGGTCCCAAACTGACAAATGAAACGTTGAAAAAAAAAAAAAAAAATCAACTCGTGGAAAAAAAAAGTGGCGCGACTATAGCACTACACCCAGGGGGATTTCCCCTCGTACGTTATTATTCGAAAAGCGTGGCGCGGAGCGTTTGTCACCAGCGAGTTTGGTTCGCCACTGCCGTCGACTCACTGACATATCCAAGAGAAGGCGCGAAGCATTGCCGCACACTTTGCGTGTGCCTCGCACGTTTACGCCTTGTGATTCGTCAAGGTGTGCACTCGCAACCCGTTTGATCTTTTGGCGCACTCGCGGCGCGATCCATTTTTTTCTCGCCCATCCGCCGCTTGTTGGCGCCCAAAAAATGATTTTCAACTTGTCAAAAAATTTCCGAAGCTCTTGTCAATTATATTTCTTTTAATTTTCGAATTTGAATTTGAACAGAACCGAAAGAATTCAGAATTTAAAAAACAAAACCTGAAGTTGGTCGCGTAACCAAAGCTGCGCACTCGAATTCGCAACCAACTTCAGAGCTCTGGAGGGGGAACGTAAGAATCAACCTGAATTAACGTTCGCGTGCTCGGGATCGAAAAAATTGGACCCTGATAAGATAAGATACACGAATTGATTGAAATCGCCTCGTCAGCGAGATAATGAACTCGGAATCAAAATAAAAGCCAGTTTGTAAACAGACAGAGGCAAAGGTTGGTGGTGCTGGCAAATTGATAAGTGGGGAATTTGGGAATAATCGATGAGTGGCGTAACAACTGCATTAATTCAGACGGTGAAAGTACTAGCGACGCTCCTGGCCTGGCAGCCGGTGTGGGGCGACAGCCGCTGAGCCGCTTACTACGTAGACGAGCGTATTAACCACGCCGAGCGACACGTGCGCGTGACGTCACGAGGTCGGTCACGCGAGCACCGTGTGCTTGTGATCACGTGTCCCGTCACGCGCTCGCGTCGCCACTTCCTTCGCTCTCACCCGTTCGCCTTCGTTTACAAATATGCGAGCCGCTCTACACTCCATTTGCAATCTTTCCCTCTTCGCTCTCTCAACATCTGCATGAGCTGCCAAAGATTTTGATTCTTTCAAATAAAAAGCCTCCTTTTTTTCCAAAAATTAAACAATTTTACATTCCCACCCTCAAAGTATGCTTTCACTCTCGATTTCTGGCTAATGAACGTCGATTAAATCGAAAATAACGATTCGAGCAGTTTTGTCAACTTTTGTTCAGGAGGATCTGAAGAATAAAAATATCATTTAAACATAATTGATTCAACGTAATTATAACGATCTACGTCGTACTTTCTGCAAATTTTTCATACATTTTGCGAATAAATTGTAAGTTTTTGTGAATGTTTATGAAATATGAAATTGTTCAAGTTTTAAATTGTCTTCCTCATTTATTTAAACTGATATTATATCAGTACAAAATGATCAGACAACAATATTAAATATTAAATATTCTAGAAACATTATTTAAGCGGACATAAGCATAACATTTTGTAATATTATGTGCTAATAGGGAATTATTTCGAATGGGAAATAAATTTCACATATAAGTGTTGAATTTAAAAGACAGCTTCGGCTCAGTGCATGAGATGAAACACTCTCACCTCAGGGGCAAGCTTTCGATGCACCAAGTCATTTAACTTATTACTTATTTCAAAAAACAAAAATGACAATAAATGTCATACAATTTATTAATACGTTGTTTTATTATTTGTTGAAAATTTGTTAACCGATTATAAAACCACGTGGATAATCGGATAATGAATTGCATCAATGTGATTAGGTTGTGTAATTGGGTTTTATGAATCGCATCAGACAAACTGCTCCGCGGAGATAGACAGCGAAACGTTGCAAAAATAGAAACTCAGGCGTGTGTATCGGGTAACATCGAAACGAAGGTCGATTCAAAAAGTGGAGCAGTCGAGTTATTTGTAAAATACCCGATGCAGTGTTTTGGTTACGATATCCCTCGTCAAGAAAACGTTCACGTGAATGATTATATTTTATCATCCAGTCTGGACAGAAACTTTTTCCAGTCTGCGTCGTGACGTCATGTCTGAAACTCGATCCAATGGGCGAACAAAAAGTCGCAAAAATATGCACCTCCCAAAAACTAAATGGAAATACTGATTTTGTAATTAAATAATCACTATTTTCAACAAAACATTTTTTTCAATTGAAAAAAAAAAAAAAATGTTTCCTAGTGATACGAGATAGAAATAACAAAAATAAAGAATAATAAAATAAAAGTTAGCAAGTACAATGACATTCCAGAATTGATATAGCGAGCAAAAAATTTCTATTAGTAATCGGAACAGCGTTGGCACGTGCGTATTTATGAATGCACCTGCACTTTTTATATCCGATACATACGTAAGTTCTATTTTGCTCTATACCAACCACACAAAATTCCATCCACAAAAATTAATTTTTTTCAAATTCGTTTAGTAATGAAAGTTACAAGATTGGCTCAGATTGGCAGTTTCTGTGAGGTCGTTACAAAGCGTATATAAATAAGCATGAAAATATGTTTTTGTTTGGAGCGTGGTCGAACGCGTGACTCGAGTGCCGAGGCATGCCCTTCTCTCTAAATCACGTGGAATGTA
The DNA here is from genome assembly GCA_030522925.1 of Trissolcus japonicus. NCBI lineage: Eukaryota > Metazoa > Arthropoda > Insecta > Hymenoptera > Scelionidae > Trissolcus > Trissolcus japonicus. The sequence continues at coordinate 48,089 of JAPYZS010000519.1, forward strand.
ACGCGGCCGGCTTCTTTCTTTTCTCGCTCGCAGAGGTAACGTTACAAAAAACTGTCCAGTGAAACGACACGCGTTCTAGGCTTCGACGCCTAGTCGCTTTATTGAACAAACAACTTTATGTAACTTCTGATCGCTGATCTTGATCAAATTACACAATTTCACAATTTTCATACGAGAGAGCAGATTTTTTATCAAAGTTTTATATTCTTTACATAGGAATTTCATTTTTGTTATTTTAATAAAAATTAAATTAAAATTACAATTTTAATTTTGAATTTCCGAATTTTCCTTGACGAAAATTTTTATATTGGAACAATGTTTTTATTTATAAAATATTTTAAATTTTATCATATATTTAAACATAAAAAATTTATTTCCTTTTTGTTACTGCAGCATTTTAAATTAATGTGCAAATTTTAATTTTTGATTCAGAATAAGAAACAATCACGTGTATAGTAGCTCAGCAGAGATTTTACTGCGCGAAACACATTACGTCACGCGGTTTCATAATTTTTCGTACATTTTGATTTTTGTTCAAATAAAGTTAGCCTTATGTAAAGAATTTTCATCGAGTCAATTAAAAGCCGACGTAATAAATTTTTGCAACTCAATCAGATCTTAAAGCATTTGATTAAAAAGCTTTATTACTATTAAAACTGTTCGCAAGTCAAAATTTTCGGAAAGGTAACGACTCAATGAAATGGATCCTAACTGCGCCAAGGGAAAGTTTTGAAAAATTTGCCTTTCGATATACGGCTTGAATAAAAATACGCTGGCTGAATTACTCAGCGACGAGACAGGACATTTGATCTATTTAAAGTTGTTTGCTCAACATGGACTTCCGTTCGAAATGTTCTTGCATTCTCGTACCAGATCCACTTTCGATAAACCTACAAATCTAATTCTTTTATCGACTGATACTCAAATTACTGCAAATTGACACGGATCAATATATATCGATTTTAAATCAATATATCGATGTAAATTCATCTCAAATGGATATGTCGATCTCAAATCTATATATCGATTTATCTCGATCTCAAATCGATATATCATTGTATCTTGATCTCAATTCGGTATATCGATTTCAGTTCGATAAAATGTTAAATCTCAAACGAAATTTGAAATGAATGCCCGATAACTCGTTTCACTTCGAAACATTGATAACGACATTTAAAATGCTTTTCAACCAATATATACAAAAATACATCACCGCATTTTTTCCCGCGTCTCCAATCGCTCAGAATAATCTTGAATTGTCTCTGAAACAATTATGATGCGGAGTTCATTGCTCCATCATTTTTGTAAGCTTATCTCATCACAAAGCTATTTTTCACAACTACAATTTTTAATGAATTAAAGGAAGTCCCAACTCAAAAGTTACATCTTGAGCAAACAAAAAATAACTACAAGATTCACGTGAAAAATGTTCTGAATGAAATTTATCAGTTTTAAAAATAAACAATTAGCGCGTCAGAAAGCCGCGACAAAAATTAACAAGAGAGACGGCAAATAAGTCTGAAGTCTAAAAGGCGAGGATGGTATTGTCGCTCGTTATCTACCGTCAGGCGTATTCGTTCTTATCTGGGACATTCTTTGTAAGTCAAAAGTCACGTTTGTCTTCAACGTGCGACAACACACAACCGACGTGACTCTTCTCTGCAGCCACGCAACTCGCGTTTCATGTTTACACGAGGAGCGCAGAAACGTGATGCGGTTGATTCTAATGACCGAGTCAGTTCGGCCAAACGTTTAGTAGCACACAAAAAAACAATAAAAATTCCCAAACCCCGCGGACCAACAGTTGCGATAAGAACTAAGAACTTAAACATCCGCTTTGTTTACGCGACATCGTGCCCGTTATCGTTCTCGAACCGGTTTGGCTGTGGATTGAAGCGGTTTCGCTATCAGCTTCGCTCCAGAGAGTTCAATAGGTCATCGGGATTCACTTTTCCGTCGCTATCAACAACAAAAAGAGAAGGAAACGCGAAAAAAAAAAAAGAAGAATTCGACACGTTTCAAATTCAATTCATCGTCTATTTATATCAAAATGTACAATGTTTATTTTACAAACTATGAAGTGATACAAATCTAAAATCAATTCATAAATAGAAGGGTTGAAGGGAACAAGTTTTTCGTTTTCAGTTTAGTCTCTCTCGGCGCGCTCTTCCGCGCGTTCCTCCGCCCTTGCCTTCATCCTCGTGATGAAGGCCTGGCCCTTGCTTTTGCGGAAGTTTTCATAGGGGTCGTTGAGGTTGACGCCCACGCCCTTGTACATGTCATTTCGGTCGCGAATCTCGCCGCCTGATATCGGCGCCTCGATGCCCTGCTCATTTGCGCCGAGACCCGCACCAGACCACCCCATCTTCTTTAACAACTGGTGACCCTTGTTGCTCTCGTCCAAGCTCATATCCTGCGACGCTTTACTGTACATCGAACCTCTGAAAAAAGAAGTCACAACTCATTTTAACAACTGCTTCTCATACAAAATTTTATTCATTCAAAATTGCCTTCACTTGTCTTAATTTTTTCTTTGATCTTCTAAATAGCAATTTTTAGTTAAAAAAAAAAATTTTTTTTACAAGAAACTGGGTGGCGTTGGACTCCTCTCCCTTTCGATTCTCCTCTCTGGACTGCGCTCCTTATTGCTGTTCCTCCGTCTTCTGCTTCTATTCAAATGATTATTATTTCTATTGTTCCTCCTGTGATTGTTCGTGGGTGACCTCGACCTGCTTCTGGTCTGGGGTGACCTTGACCTCGACCTGCTCCTGGATCTGCTCCTGTACCGTTTCTTTGGCGGACTAGGACTTTTTGAACTCGCCCTAACGATCGGCGAGGGTGACCGCGATCCCGGCCTCAAACCCATCGCCACGTCGTCCTCCTTCTGCTTCCTTGCCGCGTTCTTCGCTTTGTAGTATTCGTAAAGTCCTAATTTTTCCCACCCATCACTGAAAAATAAAGACAATGACAAATTGAACGATAAGTGCACATTAACAATTGTACGTGAACAAAAAGAAAAGAGAAGAACAATTGTTTCAAATCTTTCACCTATCTCTAGGAGAATCATGATTGGGAGGCGCATAAAAAGCCTCGACAGCCGCGACGAGCCTGTCGCTAGGTGGCGCTGGTGGCGGCAGCCGGATGGCATCGGGATCCAGGGGGTTGTATTTGTCATCCTCGAGTTTTATCAGAGGAACGATGAGACCAGCAGGTAGATCGTAATAAGGCATGCTGGGGATGAGGTCCTCCATGGATGGCTCGTGAACCACCATGGCCGGGGGCCCGAACCCTGGCGGGGGTTTAGAAAAGTCTGGCAGAGGTACGCTGGTAAACGGGGGCGGCTCGCTGTTACCAACCCCCCAGCCAGGAGGCGGTTGACTGAAGTTGATATCTCCGGCTAAAGGAGGACCTGGAGGTGCGATGTTCGGCTGATTTTGCTAAAACATAATTAATGTTTTAAAAGTTAAAAGTTAATTAATGTCTGAATCTTAAGATATGTACACAACAGTTCGATGTATATCCATAAAGATCGATATCAATTCAAAAAAATTGTTTCAACGATAAACAAAAGTTAGTAGTTTACCATAGGTGGAGGAGGTGGCGGTGGAGCTTTGAGTTGTTGCTCGATGGCGATTTTTTGTTGTTCAATATTCTGTATCTGCCTCATGGCGTGGCTGACGAAAGCCTGATGCTGGGCTTGGTAGTTGTCGAAAGTCTGCTTGGTGGAGTTTGTAACGGAAGCGATGGCCGGGGCATGGAGCCCGACCAAGTTCGACTGATACTCCGCCCAGGAGGCGCTCGGTTGTTTGAGCTTGTCGATGATCCCCTCGTCGAAGTAATTGTTCTTGGACTCCCACAGGCTCAGGAGCTTGTTGAGCTTATTAAGCTGCTCCTCCTGTGCCGCCAGAGAAGTGTTACAGAACATTGGAACAACAACGCCCTCCATCGCCTTGCGCAGCTCCGTCGACTTTTTTCGGGCACTGGAGCAACGTTGCGTTATTACATAACTGACAATTGGTCAGCAAACAAATTTGTACACGATAATTGTCATGAAAACACAAAAAGCGGCGTCGATTAGTGATTATAGTGGCAATTTCACGGGGGCGTTCACAGCAGACAGGTGCAAGAGGCTCATGCAATTTCAACAGAAAGATGAAAAAGTCGCTGGGAGTCGCCAACTTACCAATGATGCAGCACGTCGTTCACCAGGTAGATGATGTGCAGTTTGTGGTTGAACGCGCTCGCTTGGATCACTCTGAAAAAAAAAGTTGCTTTTGTATGCCTTTTACTGTACTTTATTTTACCGAGGAAGGAAAAAGGCATCTTTTTCCTTACTGATATATAAAAATGAAATTATGTTTGTGTTTGTAAAAGCACCATGTCACGACTTGAAATTACTTTTTTAACAAGTGCTCGGCAATGACTTGATTGCTCTGCAACGAAATGGCGTTCTGCAGGATCCAAGCCTTGCCGGCGCTAATGCTGTCTTTGGTGCAGCTATCAATGATCGGTTGCAGGATTGCGTCGAACGCGACAAGATCGGTGTTGGTGTTCTGTGCGTTGGTTCGCAGAGCGCTCTCCTGTGCCAGTCGCACAGCGTCCTCGATCCTCGCCTGCTGCTGGGCCATCAGAGCGGCATGCTGAGCAGCGAGGTTTTGCTCCGACTGACAAACTTGTTCCTGCAGCGTCGCCTGCTGCGACTGCAGGGCCGCGAGCTCATTTCGCAGCCACGCTGGAGGGCCTTGGATTGGGTTCGGCGGACCCAACTGGTTCCCCATTAGGGCCGGGAGTCCCTGCGCCGGCATTCCAATTGGGTTCAACCCGTTATTCGGAGGATTCAGGGCCAAGTTGTTGTTCATCGGGGGTCCAGCTGCAGTTCCTGGGAGAGGCGATGCCATTGGTTTTATGCCTTTTTGTTTTAAAACTAAAATATATATTTTAAATTAATTTTTAATACAAAATTGTTGAAAAAAGAAATAAATTAAGAACTAAATTAAGGTTTGTTCTGGAAATTTTGTTATTTACGTACTTGCTTGTTCAGTAGTAACCTTGTACTGATAATAATTAAAATATTCGCCGCCAAAGAGGAATCCAAACTTTGGATTGTCCTTTTGTTTATTCTTGGTCATCTGCTCGAACTCCGGTCCATTTCTTGCAACAAACTGGGCCAATTTGTCTATGATCTTTCGTAATTCAGTATCTGAAAATTGTAAAACCAATTTAAACAATTTTATTTTTGCCATTGAAAAAATTATTTTTTCAATTTCATTGTTATTCCTTACTTTTCGTAAAAATGTAAATAACAACTAACCAAAAAACAAATCATTTGTTTCTGATTGCAAAATATTTTCTTATCTAAAATAATTCTGTCAATTTTTCACTGTCAAAAAAGCCGAGCCTAAAAAAACATAACCTAAAATTCTCGAAAGAAAACAAACTGTAACAAAAAAAGAAAGAAGAGCAATTTTTTAAATTGACAAGATACAATTGAGGAATTGAGTGTAGATTGTTTGTTGTAATTGTTTCTCAGTCTGTGATAACAGAAATAAAGATAAACAATTTCGGCGTAACCTCTGAGTGGTAATGTGTACCTGCAGGAGCTTGGTCCATTTTCAGGCAAATATGAAACCCCAAGGCCAGAGATGTTGCGGGAGAAGGGCGACGGGAATTCGTTTAAAGCTCGGGCATTGATGTTTTGTTGGCAAAAACAACAAAAACCGAGGGGATCCGATTATTTTGGCAGAATCATCCTGTCAGAATTCACAAAACGCTTCGGTTTACATCGGCGCCGCCATCTTTCTTCCCCACCTGCGATTCCAACCTAACCTAAAATTACGAAAATTAAAATACATTCTTTTTCTCTTTGAAAAAAGTCATTGAATGTCATAAAAACAACAAAAGAGTATACCAGAAATAATTAATATAATCAATCTATTGATTTATCATGAAAATCAGCTGTTGTTAACACGTTTGTTTACATTTGTTTAACACTTCACAAAATTGTTTGTTTGAAGTATTTCTAAATTTCCCGCGCCTTGTTGTAGGTGGCGCTTTGAAGGGAATTCCTATTGGACCATTTGAACAGTTGCCGGTTAGTTTAGGTGCAAATGTGAAGAAGATAAGATTATATTTTAATTTGTTTTTGTGAGAAAACTTGCACGATGAATTCGCAAAAATCAACCGACGAATCAACATTCAGCAAGTTTTGTTTTCTAGCTTTATTTGGTTCAACTTTGTGGGGTTAGATTTAATATTGATCAAATATTTGTTTTTCAGCTTGCAAGTTACTTGAGTCAAGTGGACTCGCTCCGTCAACAGTGACAACTATAAACGATGAATTTGTTATAAACACGTTTATCAAATTTTTGATGGAACTTCATGTTGATGTCGATGAAATTTTGAATGTGAGTTCTGTACATTTTAATTTGCAACTCTTTAACTATCTGGCATTTCATTTTTCTTGTTGTTTTCAGTTTTGTTGTTTTTCTAAATCATAGTTGTTTTAATAAAGTGAAATTATAACTTCAACATTGTATTACAGACAATGCCAGAAAACATGCTGCATCCAGAAAGCTTTCATGAAACAATGAAAATCATTAACCTTGAATCAGCAATGTCGACGATACTGCAAAATGTTTCCTACGATGGATTAAACTTTCACGACCTCGTTAATCCAAGTATTAAAGATATTTATTTTAAAAAAAAACAAACATTCAATTTGTACTTGAAATTGATGGAATTAAACTCTGAATTTAATTTTTTTAGAAAATAAGAAGTTCAATAAGATCATTCGCTATGCGAGTAATTTTTTGAGCTATTACAAATACACCAATGCAAAAATGGAAGAGGAGGAGAAGAAAATCAACCAGAAACGAGAACGTATCGAAGCGTTGCTCGTTCAGCAGACGGAAGCGGAAAAAATGATTTCGGATAAAATTCGACTTACAGATGAAAAGCAAAAGAATTGTCAGAAGGTGGACTTTATTTGAAAGAAATTTTACAAGTTAATTTTTTAGAAATTCTTCCTTTTTATCTTACTTTTTTTATCTTTAAATCATCTTTGTGTTTTGATTTCTATTTTATTTAAAATCATTTTTTAGTTGAAAGTTCATCTTGAACAAGCGGCAGCCCGTTTGGCACAGAAGAAAAAACTTCGACCAGAATTAATGAAAAAGCTAAAGGAAGCTCGCGAGGATCACGAGAAAAGAAATGCGGACCTGACGAATCTCAAAGCGAATTTGTTGGAGGTGATTGATTTTGTTAAATGTATCGTCAGTTTGTAAAGTAAAAAATTTGAAAATGTAGAGATAACGTTCACAAATCTCTTCGTTAATTTTAGGTTCAACAAATGAAAATGGACTTGGAGAGGAAACTAGTATCTTCTCCGTCAAAAATTGTGGCCAAAAGTTTGAAGGTCGAAGCCCTCAAGAGGCAAAAGGTGGAGGAAATCACAGCTCTGAAAAAATCGAAGGAAGCTAAAAATGAACTTTTTGAAAAAGGGGAGGACGCTTCCAAAAACATGTCCTTATTGATGGAAATGATACAGGAATGTGTGCAGATCAAACAAAAATATAGGCATGACACGTTTTTTTGATAACAAATATATCAGAATTTTATGAATATAAATCTTCAAATTTGTCTTTTCTTTAAATTTATAATTTCTTGTTCTTACTTTTAGATCTACTGTAGAAACCGTGGAGAACCGACGTAAAACAGTGGATGAATTGAAAAATAAACTGGAAGAAGCAGAGAAAAACAAGATGAACGATGAAAATAATAAGCAACAAGAAGATAAAGAACTCGTTGAGCTGAAAGCCAGATGTGAAGCTGAAGTGAGAGAAATTTTGAAAAAGAATGAAACTTTGCGAAGGTTGTTATTTAAATTGTATTAATTTGCATTTAATCAGAGGTAGCTTTTACGTAGATGAACTAATTTGAAACGTTTTTTTTTTTTTTTTTTTTTTGTCTCAGTGAACTGGGATATGTGAAGGAGCAAGTACAAGCATTTGAACGCGAAAAAGAGGAACTGGAATCAGCAATTCAGCATGATAATAATATCGCCGAACGACTATCAACGGAGATCGACCATTTTATGGAACTAGCACAACAGCGCTACGAAACCGAAGTTCTGAATGTAAGACAAATCTTTTTCTTTCTTAAAATTGCTTTCATTCATCTCGTTTAATATCACAAATTAATCGTTCTTGTCTATTTTATTTACAGATCATGAAAAAACAGATGGAACTCGAAAAGGAGCTGGACGTCTAATCCAGATCTTAAAATAATATAATTTAAAATTGTAATATAATATTTAATAGTAATGTAAAATAATGTACAGCATTCAGTGATGAATATTTTTTTAGGAATTATAAACAATTAATCTTAATAATTTTCATTGAAAAATACATTTCTTGAAATAAATTGTGTATATCATTTGTGTGCCTGCTGACTAATCCACGACAAATAGAATTCCAATTTTTTCATACAAAGTATAAGATCTTTTTTTGAGAATGTAGTCCGTTTCGCAACCTCAAACTTGGAGAACTTTATTGGGAATCTGTCGGTATTTACGGTTGAATGTTTGTTATTTTTCAATTCATCTTTCGCCTTGGAGAACAGGTTGTGCAGATCCGACAAACTCGAAGAAACATAAAAGTTAGAATTTATTGATGAAGGTCCTTTCAGGATGGAATCCACATTTTCCTCCAGACAACTTTTTTCTTCTTCTGGTTCCAAAATCTGATTCTCTCCAGAAATGTATCCACCCTAAAATTGAAATAATTTAGACATCTGACATGTAATAATTGCAATTAGAAAATAAAAATCAAAAAATTGCGATTTGGAAAATTAAGAAAATTAAGAAATTGTGAATGTAAAAAAGTTACCCAATGCTTGTATATTGTTTGAGATATTGTCTACTCACTGTTAACAGTCTATCCAAAATTGCATTGCAAGCTTCTTCTCTTGTTTGAAACGTTTTGTTAGTTCTCATATTGTCGCATAGGTCGAGAAATATGAGAACGGAATTGGTTGAACTTTTTAAGTGTTCCCCATTGAAATATAATACTGTATAAACATAAGCATATAAAACGTTTTCCAAGTTGTGTCTGACCAGAGGAGATGCTTTCTGAAAAATAAATAAAATAATATAACAAATCCGAACCATTAATATGTAACGAAAATAATAACTAAAATACAACTTGAAATGAAAAATAAATGATAACTAAGAGACTTTTCAGTTTACCGAGATTGCATTCAATGTGGGAACAGTCAAGATTTGTGGACATTTCTGAACAAAATCCGGACCTTCGGAATTGGCAGAAACTTCCTCGACTAATTTTTTGTCTTCATAAAATGTCCACCAAGGTTCCCAATTGGGGACCAACTTTTCGGCCTCGCCATTTTTGATCATTGACTCGAATTCCTGCCTCTCAGAATCGGTCAAAACTGACCAGATCGCATCCGGGTCGTCCAGGTTAATATTTTTTATCCTTTCTTCCAAATCGACTTCCTAAAAAATTTGATTTTCATCTTCTAAATTTTGTATACCATAAATTCAGTTTATTATTTTAGGTGTCAAAGCTAATTGAAATGAATAAAATTAAAGAAAAAACATGAAACAACATTTTGTTTACCAGTTCATCATCCGAATCCAAATGTTCAAACTCCGCTTCAGAATTGTCAGATTGTTCAGAGTCTTCGGAATTTTCCTCCTTTAAAATTTGCCCGACGACGTCCTCCTCCATGGAACTTTTCATTCTCTGAAGAATCTCCAGCATTTTCTTCTGTGACTCCACATCGCTGTCGCGTAACTTGAGCTCCTCTTCCACACAAGTTTTGTAAAATGTTTCTGAGCATTCCTGATGTGAGGAAGATTTATAACAAGTCAGCGAACAATAAGGAATTTCACATTTCGGGCATGTGTACCTTGATTCCTGTTTATTGCATCTGAAAAAAATATCAAGAATCAAGAAATAAATAAAAGTTTGCTAAAATTGATTGAGAATTGAGAATAACTGACTACTTACAACAGACAAAGTTGCATTTTGGAATCCATCTTTGTTTATTTGTTTGTTTGCTTATTTATTTCTTTTATTTTATTTGTTATCTTGTTTATTTTAATAAATTTATTTATTTATTTGTCTTGAAAAGAGGATCATAAGAGTGCGCAGTGTAAACAAACAAACCTAACCTAAACATCTAACCTTAAACTGCCTTAAACGTGACAAA